>APFE031594884.1:71014-81743 GCA_000404065.3 Pinus taeda | reverse complement strand
AAATTCAGATCACTATTAAATAACAATACCTTAAATCTTCAATTTTTAAAAACTATAATTGAATATATTGTATATGTAAGACGATGTAAATCCAAACCATTAGGATAAATTTATGCAAAGTTTTTCCATTAATGTATATTATAAAACAAATTTAAATATTTCACTAAGCCTAAACAAAATTCTTTTCTATGGGAAAAATTAGAAAAACTTAATTGTATTGTTCTTCTTTATGAGTTAAAAAATACTCTCCAAGTCTAATTATTCAATTTTACCTTGTGATGAAGGTTGGGCGTGCATTTCTGTCAAGCGGGCCAAAATTGGCTTGCTTCATAAAAATGCACTCCTTGGCTTCATTTCTTGGCCAAAATGGTTGATTCAAATTGTATATTTTTTATTTACTACGTAAAGACATTATGTCTTTTACTTGAAACTTTGTTATGTTGGATTTGGAGTTGATCGCTTTTTGTGACTTGAAGCCTTAATTTTGTACTATTTTGTCAGTGTTAAAAGGATATTTTGTCTGGTGATTGAAGGATATGCAGATTATATTCCTGGTGATGTTAATATATACAATCCTATTATGCAACTATATTATTTTGATGTTGCTAAATTTGTATCTCATGTAGGATTTACGCAATTTTCTTATTAATAGAAAAAACCATTTTGGAGAAGAATGGAGATATCTTTCCAGGCAGCCCACATTTATGCCTGCTTAGTTGAGGCAGTGTCAATCACCCAAACATAAGACAAGAATTTTTACCATTTTGGTTAAAATTTACACCTCCAGCTACATAAAACTTGATATTTCCTTTTGAGATATCCTTTGGTTTTTTCCATATGATGTAATAAGCATATTGTAAATTTTTTCTACCATGGAAAGAAGACATATTTTTCATTTCAAATAGAAATTTAGTACATTCCATAGCATTAATTTCTCAATTTTTGTAAGCTATAAACTTATAAAAGTCCATTATATTGTCCAAAAATAAAAGACTAACTAGATCTCAGTGATACCACATGCAATGACCCTCGTTGCAAATATATATATATAATTATAACGTTGGCCACTACAAATGCGTGAACATAAACATGCACAGGAATATGCTTAAATGTGTAATTGTTAATGGGAAATAATGTAAACACATATAAATGCATATACATGGCTTTCGTAATCTTGTATTGCTAACTTGAACACATTTGGGTATTTTAGATCCTATATGGATAATGAGAATGTGTTTGGTTATGTTAAATTTTATATGGTTAATGTAAATATATCTACATATATATCTATATATGTGTGATATATATGTAAATAATCACACTTAGCTAAGGAGGATGTCACATTTTGTTACACAATCAGGATAACCCTAATTACAGATAAAATCATAGCTAATCAAGAAGAAAGATTCGAAGAGTAGCAAGTGGAGAGAAGAGAAAAGGAATGCAGGGGGAGTGCAGAAGGTAAGGAACAAGGTTATCGAAGGTGTGGATATGGAAAACATACTAGTTAGGAGGGAAACAGGACAGACCTATATAACTTGGGAAAATTTTCAATACTAGAGGTGAGCCTTACCCAATCAAGTTTCACCCTTGATAAGTACCAAATCAATAAATCAAAAAGAGTATATTACTTAATTGTGGTCATTTTTATGATATTATTCCTAGTATCATATTTCTTTCTTGTTCATACTAGTTTTGGCATTCTTTTGATTTCTTGTACACTTTATGCAAATGAATGGTGGGATACCTCTACTATTTATGATTAGAATGATCCTTCAAGTGAATGAGTCATTACATGCTCTAGCGTGTTACTGTTTGGTTGGAGTTAACCTCCCTAGGGTAGAAATCTTGTAACTATCCTATTGATTATTATGATGTTTACAATTTATTAGCTGACACATCTCCTAGAAAGGAAGTCATCGTGAATTCTATATCTATGAGTTTGGACATAATAAATTAAGCAAGTTATTAGTTGGGGAAATGCTTGTTTGCAATGGTGCAAGTGGTCTTGTTGGGAGAATCAAATCTAGGGAAAAAATTAGACATTTTTAGCATTTATTAACTTAGGAAACCAAATGCAATGATTTTAAACTAGTTTTGTGTACATTTAAATCGATTTAGACATTAAACTACTATTATGTGCTTGATTTCAATGAGACAACTTGACTAACATCCATTATTGTATCTGCATAAGTGAATTTCTGGGTATTGCTTGTTTAACTAGAGTTGGTTCACTGATGATCAATGGATAAGCAGATATCGAATTGATCAAGGGTGGAGGCCTTACCTCTGAAACCCCTAATTGGATAAAGGGTAGAGGCTATGGGCTACCCCACATTAGCCTTCATTAATTAGGACTTCAATAGACTCTTGGTTCCCTGTGTAATGTGGAGTTACTACTACAGTAAACCTAACAGTGGAGGGTTTTCCCTCTGGATTCCCTTAATGATAGAAGGGTGGAGATTGTATTATATATCTATAATCCTTGTATCTAAAAATTGTTATGCGAGAAGGGTGGAGATCAGATTAGATCTCTAGAATCCCTGTACCTTAACACTTTTATGCTAGAAGGGTAGAGATCGGAATAGATCTCTGAAATCCCTATACCTGAACATTATTAATGTAAAAGGGTGGAGGCCATATAACATCTATGGAATCCTTGAATTTTAGGTCATTGGGAAAGTCTTCATGAGCTATGGGGTGACAATTACAATAGTAGTATGTCAATTTTGGGAGGAGAATCATTGACTATGTCCCACTACCCATCATAAATTCCACAATACAAAGAGATGTATTGACTATGCTAATCTAAAATACCTAGACTGTTTGTTATATTAAATCTCTGGAATCTTTGGAATTCCTAGGATTTTTTGGGTGGAGGATAATTACCTCTAGAACCCCATTACAATCCTATAGTTCAACATTTACATGCAGGGTGGAGGTGGTATGGACCTCTAGAATCCTTGGTCTATTATTTGGGATAGGATTCACAAGCTAGGGGGTGGAAGTTTCATTATATGCAATTTTTCAATGATTTGGATGAGAATTATGAACCTTATCCCAATGCCCATTCAAAGTTATATGGTACTATGTATCTGGATGACTGTAATTGCCTAGACAGCTCACTAAATATTAGGGTTATAATTCCTAGTGTGCATAGTAGGAGGCAAATTTTGTATTCATGGATAATGTTGTACATTAGGCATTGTTTTTAGACCATATGATAAATGTTCTTCCACAAGTTGGATGGTTTACATGCCATGGTAAACAACACATATACCTCTGGGAAAATAACAACATACAGACCTCTGGGACAATTTTTCTAATAGGGAATTAACGTTGAATATTCCTATAAGCCTAGGCCACAAAATTACAAAAAATGACTTGAAATATTAAAATGAACTCATTTAAAGAACTTGAATGGTTTATTACTTAGGTGGGTGTCATAGTGCTTGTTTCATAACTTGTATGGTTTATTACTCAAAGTCATGGTACTTGTTGCATGACTTGCATGGTTATCTACTCAAGCTAGTTTCATGGTGCATTGTTTTGTTTCTTGAAATGAAAGGTTATTGATCTACCTCTATCCTGGTACCTTCTTACATGGGTCCCGATGAATTATTTTGTTAAAACTCTTGCACAAATGTTGGTTTCTGATATTTTTACTTATTAGGTAATTGGAATCCATTTGAAACATATGGAAACAACAATACTCAATTCTATGTAATGAAATGATCTCTAATTAACACCAGACTTGTCACTCAAATTCATTCTTAAAAGGTGTGGAATTCACCATGCAAAGTCATGAGAAAGTATTGAACTCAACACAATGCATACCGATGTTCTAGCTTTTAGGTCATAAAGAGAATACATCACAATATGTTATAAAAAACTTATCCCCCTTGATAAATAAAAAGAATGATGACCATCTTGTAGAATTGGTCTCTTCTCATCATGGAAATTTTATAATGCAGTCTGGAGTGACTGTTATGCACCATCTCATGGACATAAAATCTGTAATCCAAATATTGAGGGATGATATGATCACTGCACATATCCGAGGAACCAATGATTATCAAAATCGAGTAAACAAGGTTAGTTGCTACTCACAAAATTGTTTCATGTGTCAATAGATTTAAGCCATGGGGATGTAATAATTGATTGAGAAAATTAAATCAATCTCTTGGATAGGTGTTAGAGTTTTACTACCCATATCTCATTAAAATACATTCATCCCTTCAAAAAATCTCAAATTTAGTAGAATAATTTCCCAACGCTACCACAAGGAGCTTATACATGTAAGTGATCATATGTATGATATATTATTACGCACACTATGTTTTCATTTGAGTAGACTGTAATAAACAAATATAGAAATAGTTTTCCTTGGTAATATAAGGTAGGGATTCCTTGGGGAAAATGTCATAATAGAATTAAATCTGCCAACTAAGGGTCCATTAACTTCCAGAATAAGGAACAACCTGAACAAGAGAATAAGGGATTGAAATATAGTTGTTAAGCCCTAACATTGTTTAAGATTAATATAGACGGTGTGTAGCAAGAACTATAAGATACAAAAAAAAAATCCTTTAGATCCCATTCCCAAGACTGTACATTGGGAATCATTTCTTCGTAGTAACCACCTCTCCTGATTTGGGTGATTAAGGGAGTGCGTTACAAGTGGTATTAGAGGTCCCAGGTTCAACACTCATACCTAATGGGATCTATTGTGAAACTAAGTATGATTGCATGTCATTGATCCTATGATATCATAGCCTCTATAGGGTTTTGCATGAAAACAACATAGTGCATAGAAATGTGAATAAATTTTTGGGTCTGCATATATTTATAGTAGTATCCTAAGAGATATGGATTTTTGTAAAAGTGGTTGGGCTTTGTGAAATTCTATTTTCCTTTTGAAATATTATCACTTTGTTAGGGAATAGGTTTCTCAATTGTTCTATGTATTATTTTATTCTTCAAAAGCTATGGAAATAATATTAGACCAACCTGGAGATGTCAGCACAAATATCCTTTTGGCTTGCAAAGGTACCCTGATAATATTCAAGGATAGATCCAAATTTCAAGGATTAGTTTGGTTGATCTGCAAACTTACATAGACAACCTTCTTAATAATCCTAAATGTGTCTGTTTAGCTTGCCAATTTATGGATATTTACAGTTTACTTGATTCTTTAAGGTTTATTATTGTATAGCTACAACAAAGAGCAGATGAGTGACCCATAGTTATTATCAACAATCCATCACTCTACTAGTTTATGAAAACCTTGGAAATGACAAAGTTGAAGAAGCGCAAATCTTGTAGTTGTTGTGTATCCATTCTAGTTATGTCTACAAAATTTAATCTATGTGATCTCATACTCATAACATGTGGTCTCTTGGTTATTTATGTCATACTCATTATCCACTATTCCCAATTCATTGGTTATGTATGACAAAAATAAACTATTTGTAGCTTGTTGTCTCACTTCATGTGTTTGCAATTGCACACAGTTCTAATATTAGGTTCTTGGCTCACTAAAAGGTTACTTGTGTCAAGGGAAATGGGGGAGCTACCTAAATAGGGTTATTCAAACCAACAACATGTACAAATGTTTTCCATGCTAAATCTTGGTCACAAACTATAGTGTTACTACTAAAAATGCAATTGTCCATGCGCACAGTAGAATGCATTTGAATGATAGGAAAATTTATTGTGTTATGTGGTGATATTACACTTTATAGTACAGGGGACCTTTATCTTTATATTATATACTATGGTAAGATCTGTTGAAGGGATGGATTTTCCTAAAATTTTAAGAATTGAATATTATACACACTAATATATGTATATTATGTAGTCATACTCCAGCAGTAAGGGAAGTCATTTCCACTATCTGTTGGAATGCCACTGCACATCTCCATTGTAGTCTCAATATTCAATCCATGGCTACATGATGCATGCTTTGGCACTCCCACATTGCGATGATAATTTATACTCCCATAGTCATTTTACAAGTTAATGGAGTAAAGACAATTTGATGGAACTATAACCATTTGGTTGTATTATAGTTTACGTAATGTTGATATTTAGGGCTGACATGGTACAGCTGCTAGTCTAGTTTAGTTATCAAGCCATTTACATAACTAGGGGTTGTTTTTTGTTCGAAAGAGAGTATGTGAGGCATTCAACCCTATTCTAATCTATGATGTAATCTGATATCATTATAGATATTTGGCTAGAATATTATTCTTGTTGAAGGTTTCCTAAATATTCTCTCTATGTGATGATTGCACGATACACTTTTTGATTGACTACTGAAGTGTTGGGTTACTGAGAATGGAATCTACATTTACCAAGTGCTAGAACATCTAAAAAGAAAAATTAGGAACATTAAAAAGATTTTGTCCCTTTCTATCTAAAACTTTGTTACCAACTTGAATAAGTTGATTCCTACATACAATTAATTCAGTTTAAAGTCCACTATAGCTTCTTGTTTTTATGTCATGAAAAAACACACAAAATAAGAAAAACAATAAGAAACTATCCCATCACTGTCTTAAAAGAACCATTTAAAAATATTGTGCCTATATAAAGATTTTGGTATTTGTACCAATAGAAGTTGAAATAATTCAAATGACCCTAAAACTTGCAAGTCAATATATTTATGTCATATTGTTGTAAAATCCTACAAGATCGAGATACTCTTCCACTGGTGAGCCAGTCCAAATCTTGGAATTTATGAAGTGGTATGTTTAACTGAAGTATATCATATCAATTGCCTCTTCAAATTATATAGTTATACCCTTGTTTGTGAAAGGTCACTTAAATATGATTCTATCTTGTTTTTTGCGAGGGAGAAACATCACAATAGTTGATTGAGGACATGAAAGAAGATTGGCATGGGCGGATGTCAAGCCTCTATTTTTTTTGGCTTTATACCACTTTTTTCTCTGAAATCCCTCATGCTTTTTCTTAGTTTCTATGGTTACTATCATTATTTTGTGCATTCTTGCTATGATAAGATAAATATTTACCATTTAGCACATTTCCCTTATTTCAACAAGATTTAACATTAAAATAATTATTAATGATTGTTTGTGTTGGCATTATGATGTATGTGTTGTACTTGATGGCAACCCACTTGTAGTAGAACCACTCACTTGTATCTGGTAACGAGATGAATCTACGTAACTAAATGAATCTCCAGGAGAGATATCAGATGTAACAGAATGCATGGCAGTTGTGTTTACAGATGTGACAAAATGTTGGCCAGTTCAAAGGAATCATTTCAGAAGTAATATGGAAAATTACAGTGTAACAGGTCTATTCAGAGGTAATACGGCACTGGTACAGAAGAACAGGAAGATGGAACTAAGGTCTAATTATCAAAATAAAGCGGGTAAAGGAAAAGGTTGATGTAAAGCAGTTTAAGAAGTATATGTAGGCCCACTTAGTCAAAACAGTGTATACACATTGGTCCATAGAACAAAAAGCGTGTATACGTATACACACACTTTCACTTAAGGAAAAGCATGTATGGGATGGAAAATCAAGGTTTTGGTCCAAGGTATTGGTCCGAGGTATATGGCCTAAGGTATTTGGTCCGAGGCATTGATCCGAGGTATTTGGTCCAAGGTATTAGTCCTAAGTGGTTTTGGTCCAAGGTATTGAGAAAGGCCTAAAACTATATAAGGAGGAGAAGATCATTAGACCAAGCATGCAAGTAATGAATATCTTATGAAGAGTGAGAACAAAAGAAAATATGCATGTTATGGGTTTATGATACTTTGCTTCATTTGAACTAAGGGTGAACCTTAGCGGTTGATGGCGATGAGTTCTAATGATGGATCAGGATCATGAGACCTAAAATAAATTATTATTATATGGTTTGATCATGGATAGCCTAGATCTAAATGCTAACGAATGATTTACACTATAAATGTTCTGATATGGGTATGTCTAAAGTCTGGAGGTTCAGCAAAGTTATGAAGTAAGTATTTGAATATCTGTATGCTAGTTCACCTTAGTGAAGGTGCGTATACACGCTAGTTTGGCTCTTCCAAGTAGCGTATGCAAAAGAAAAGCTTAATGTTCAAGGATGACTGATCTATCAGATCAGTGCTGCTGTTTACTATTGTTTTTCAATAAAGTCTTCTTAGATCTGAATGTAAAATTAAATGAATAAGGAGTTTGGTATTTCATAGATTGATTGTGTAAGTGAGAAGAATTGATCTATGTTGTTGCCTATGTAAAGCTCTGTAAGTTGACAGTAGATGTTTAGTATATTGTTTGTTGGTACAGACTTGATTCAAAAGTTTATGTTTGCAGTAGCTTTGAGGTATACGTAGGTTTGATTAACAAAAGTAGTGTATACACATAGTTTGGGTTCAGTCAAGTAGTGTATATAGTTTTATGCATGGTTTTTGAGGTTACAGCTAGTTCTGAATGATGATGTAGGTTTCTGGGTTCAACACAATGTTCTGGTGACAGTGATCTGATTGTTTCAAATTAATTGCATTTTGGTTGATGAAGTTTGAGTTTCTTAATTTCTGATGGGTTATTGATGATTCAAGGTATTCATATGTCTTGATATGTGCCATGAGAATCCAGTCTAAAAGATTCATGAAACATGGTCCATGGTGGAAGAGTGGAGTTTTTCTTTAGGCTGGCAACTATTTACTAGTAAACATATTGGCTAGTACAAGAGCTATGGGGTTGTAGCTCCCTTCTGCAGGTAGAAGCCTGCGTACTGGTATGAGTCTACACCAGTACAAGATTGAAACAGATTTTATTATTATTAAAAAAAGACAGAGACGACAGCAGCAAGTGGTTTTCACCCACATTGGGTTTCCACCTTAAATCTTGGTGTTCATGTCTGTTGCTTATGTGTGATGCTTTATTCTGCTTTTACTACACTATCTAATAAGTTAATGATGTACTGGTTTAAGATAAACACATGATAAATTGTCTAAATCACATATTCTCTGGATATGCGTTGGTTTCTCTAATCATAGTTGGGTGTACATGCTAGTTCACTTCACTGAGTAGCATATATAAATCTATTTGATAAATAAAATTATTGATCTGATAATACTGATTCACCCCCCTCTCAGTATTATTTCCAACAATTGGTATCAGAGGAGGTCCTTCAGAAGAAGCTTGATCACTTGAAGGAAGATCCATCAAGATGAATAATCACGAAAGTATGGGATCCATTAGACCACCAATATTCGATGGGAGCAACTTTGTTTATTGGAAAATAAGAACCATGGCCTATCTACAATCTCTTGGAACATATGTCTAGGAAATTGTGGAAGGAGGACATAAATTTCCAACAACAATTCCTACAGACATGACAGATAAAAATCAATATTAAATCAATACCAAAGTTGATCCAAACTTAAATAGGAACGCAACAAATTGCAGAGATAACCATATACACAAAGATGCAGCGGAAATAATCCTTCATTTCATTAATAGAAAATACTGAAATATGCTTACAACCAGAAATGGAAATAAACCAGCTAGGGCGATGGCATCTTATCTCTGAGAAGAGATGTGTGGCTACATGCCTCTGAACTGTTCCGAACTTCTGTTACAATGAGGCTCGAAGGCCTATTTATTGTTGAGAAACAATGGAAAAACCCTTCACGTTCCAAAACCTAACCCTGGAAGATGAAACACCAAATTGTGGGCCCCGCTTTTGGGTAAGTTGGTACATCAACTTACCGGGGTTGCGAATTGGTCGTCTTATCTCCGTTTGACGCACATGATAGCCCGTTGGAAAGATCTCTCCGAGGATTACGACGGAAAAGATTATTTTTAGACAAAAAAATCACTGGCGGTAGATTTCACAAAAACGTCGTTTAGGGCCTCAAAACGGCTCCGAAAGTTTAGGACCCGAAAAACTGCTGAAAATAGTAAATTGTGCTATAATTAAGGAAACTGAAAAAAACTGCACGAAGCACTAAAGGGGATCCAAGTCGAATTAGTGGGTGGCCACCAATATCCACCTGGATCATTCCTCCCCCCTTAGGAAGCAATGGTCCCCACTGCGTTGAGTTCCTCCATGAGATGAGGGAACTTCTGCTGCACTTGGTCCCTGGTGAGCCACTTGCCCTGGTGAAGGAGTTTTCCTACTTTGACAACTCGATATAGTTGGATATTCTGCTGGCGAGTGTGCATGATCTGTGTGTCCATGATCCGATCAGTTGTAGCTTGTTCCATGCAAGCTGGATTTAACTCTGTGGGTGTGAGTTGTTCTGCAATGTCGGACGTGTCTAGTAATGGCGGAAAGTATGGCCGAAGGCGGTTGACATTGAACACCGGGTGCAGGCCAAGGAATGGGGGAATACTGAGCTCAAATGCATTGTCTCCCACAGCCTTGGTAATGGTATAAGGGCCATATCGAAGTGGTCTGAGTTTCCGATAGGCTCCGGTAAGGCGTTCCTTTTGCAAATGCAACCAGACTTTGTCACCCACCTGAAACTTGTGTGGCACCCGATGTTGATCATGTCGTTGCTTGTACTTAGCATTAGATTCCTCCAGAATGTCATGGACCTGCTGGCGAATATGTTGGATGTGCTCAATGAAGCTGTTTGCCTTATCTGTTTCAGACTGGACATGAGAAGAATCTACATGAGTAGCTGCAAATGGCATGGCCACATCGATGGGACATAGTGGCTAGAATCCCAAGCCCACCTGAAAAGGGTTGTGGCCAGTCGAG
>APFE031594884.1:40430-67287 GCA_000404065.3 Pinus taeda | reverse complement strand
TTTTGGGTAAGTTGGTACATCAACTTCCCGGGGTCGCGAATTGGTTGTCTTATCTCCATTTGACGCGCATGATAGCCCGTTGGAAAGATATCTCCAAGGACTACGACGGAAAAGACGATTTTTAGTCATGAAAAATCGCTGGCGGTAGATTTCCCAAAAAACGTCGTTTAGGGCCTAAAAACGGCTCCGGAAGTTTAGGACCCGAAAAACTGCTAAAAATAGTAAATTGTGCTATAATTAAGGAAACTGAAAAAAAAATGCACGAAGCACTAAAGGGGATCCAAGTCGAATTAGTGGGTGGCCACCAATATCCACCTGGATCAAAAGTTGTCAATACTTTATTGGGAAGTTTGTCACAATCAAAGTTTGTCAAAGCCATGCATCTCAAATCAGTAAAAGAGATATGGGACAAAAATGCTTAGAGCTATGAAGGAGACTCTCAGGTAAAACGTGCTAAGCTTCAAACTATCAGAATTTAGTATGAAACTCTTAAGATGCATAGTGATGAGAGTATATCTAGTTACTTCTTACATATAGATGAGGTTGTTAATTGTATGAAGAATTTGGGTGAAGAAATAAAGGAAGTTATCTTAGTTGAGAAAATTTTGAGATCCTTGTCTGTTAAATTTGAATCAAAAGTGTTTGCCATAGAAGAAAAATAGGATCTGCAAAATATCACTATGACACAACTTCACGGAATTCTAACTGCTTTTGAGATGGGAAAATGTGGTCCATCAAATATGAGAGAAGCCACATTTAAAGCTTCAGCAAAATGAAAATAAAAGGAAGAACACAATGAATCAAGACACATTTCAGATGAAGAATATGAGGTAAATTTTTTCAAGAAGCTTCAACGGGGTTCTAGAAAGTTTAGAGGTAAGCTACCTTTCAAATGCTTTGCTTTTGGTAGAGTCGGTCATTATGCTGCCAGATGTCCTCATAAAGATAAATATGGAAAAGTAAAGGAATATGCAAAAGGGAATAGGAAACAAGTTGTGAATAGGAGTTACTATACTCATGAAGATAGCGATGGTTTATCTAATAGTGATGAAGATGAAACTAGTCAAGGTTACAGACTTCTCATGGCTTATGAGATTGATGATTTCTGGGATAGTTTAGAAGAGGATAGTGATGGTTTATCTAATAGTGATGATTATAGACTTCTCATGGCTTATGACAATGATGATTTTTGGGATGCTTTAGAAGAGGAAAGCTTTCATGAACAAATCTCTAAACTCAAAATTTGTTTAGAAGAAAAGAATATGATCATAGATACCTTGACATACCAACTTTCTGAAAAAGAGAAACACAATGAAAAACTAAAATGTGAAATTGTAGGTCTAAGAAAAGATCTTGAGAAAAAAAATATCTCAATATTAGATTTGCTAAAGGATCAAAAACTTTAAATGAAATTATCAAATTTCAACATTCTCCTCTGATAAAGACAGGTCTTGGATATACTAAAGAAGCATCTCAATCACGGAAGCCATCAACCTCCACCAAAAGTTACCTTGATCCAACAAAGACCAGTAAACAGTATGACAATCATCAGCAAAGGCATAAAGCTTATCACCAGGAAAATCATACTCAATTTTATCCAAGGATTAATATCAATAGAAGCGACAACCAACCTCAGGCAAATGATACTCAATTTGCTCCAAAGATGAATATCAATAGAAACTACAATAAACAGGTAAATAGATTTGATAGTTGCAGAAACTTCTTTAATGGGCAATGTTTTTCATGTCATAATTTTGGGCACAAAGTTGCTCAATGTGTTGCTTACAAAACCATCATGACTAGAGAAGCACGAAATCAAAGGAATGTAACAAGGATCAAGAGAATTTCCTATAATAACTTTTCTCCTCTTGAAAATGAAATAGAATGCTCAATTTGTAACAACTTTGGTCATGAAGAATCTGAATACAAGAGTGAATTTAGGAAAACACCTCAAAAGGAGCAAACTCCATTAAATCCCAAGATATGGAAAAGGAAAGTATCTCAAATAGAAAGATGTGGTATAGCCTTGTATGCAGAAGGACAAGAAAATTAGTGGTTTAAAGCATAACCTGTTGAGTGTCAGTCAAATGTGTGATCGAGGAAATGAAGTGGTGTTTTGATCAAATGGATATGTTGTTCGTGAGCATGGTATAGGAGAGACCGTGATCAAAGGTACAAGAACTCCAAACAACTTATACATACTCAAAGGAGGAAACAATAGTGTTATCTAAGAAAAAATGATGAAAATTGGTTGTGGCATAGAAGATTAGGACATATAAGCTTTTCTCAAATAAGAAAAGCATGCAGACACAAGGTTGTTCGTGATCTTCTAGATATCAGCATCCCAGAAAATACAATATGCAAACCATGTCAAATCGGTAAGAAAACCAGAGTTAACTTCATGGAAAAAGAAGGGTCAGCCAGTAAGCCTCTTGAACTTATCCATACTAATTTATGTGGACCAACAAGGAAAAAGTCACCTCATGGAGAAGAATACTTTTTTTTGTTCAATGATGATTTTTCCAGAATGTGTTGTATAGGTATTCTAAAGAATAAAGATGAAGCATTTGAAAAGTTCCAAGCCTTCAAATCTTTGGTTGAAAATGAATCAAATCAAAAAATCAAATACCTCATATCTGATCGAGGAGGAGAATTTATATTGTATGAATTCTTTGACTTTTGTGAGAAACATGGAATAAAAACGCAATTCTCCACCACAATAACTCCTTAACAAAATGGTGTGGTAGAAAGGATGAACAGAACAGTTCAACAAA
The DNA here is from genome assembly GCA_000404065.3 of Pinus taeda. Taxonomy (NCBI): domain Eukaryota; kingdom Viridiplantae; phylum Streptophyta; class Pinopsida; order Pinales; family Pinaceae; genus Pinus; species Pinus taeda. The sequence continues at coordinate 64,513 of APFE031594884.1, read as the reverse complement.
TGGCTCGAGCTATGCTAGATGAATTTAGAACTCCTACAACCTTTTGGGGTGAAGCTGCATTTGCTACCATGACTATTCTCAACAAAGCAAATGTTTGGGTAAATAACACTCAAACTCCACATGAAATTTGGTATGGTAAGACTCCTACTGTAAATTATTTTAAAGTTTTTGGAAGAAAATATTTTATCAAAAGGACTGATGAAAAACTTGGTAAGTTTGAACCCAGAGCAGATGAAGGGATTCTTCTTGTTTATTCTTCCAGAAGTAAAGGATATAAATGTTATAATAAAAGACTTGGGAAAATTGTTGAAAGCATTGATGTTGTAGTTGATGAAGCATGTAGAAATCCAAAATAGATAAAATCAACAGAAGATTATGACAATGAGGAAGATGGGGATTACTTTCCCACATCAAATAAAAATTATACTGAAGAAGAAACCAATGAAGCACCAGAAGAAGATATAATGGTAGAAGAAAATACTTCGTCCAGGTATGTTCAAAATAATCATTCAGAAACTCAAATTTTAGGAGAAAAGAAGGTTGTTGTATAGACAAGAAGAACTATTACAAGGACCTCAAGCTATCTAGCATTACTATCCTCCACCAAACCTCAAATTGTAAATGAAGCATGCAAAGATGAATGTTGATTCAAGGCCATGGATGAAGAACTTGAGAAAATTGAAAAAAATGACACTTGGGAATTAGTTCCTAGACCTCACGATAAAAATATTATAGGAACTAAATGGATATTCAAGAACAAGATGAATGAAAATGGAGAAGTCATTAGAAACAAGGCCAGACTTGTTTCTAAAGGGTATGCTCAACAAGAAGGTATAGATTTTGAAGAAACTTTTGCACCTGTTGCCAGACTTGAAGCCATAAGAATGTTTCTTGCTCTTTCCAGTTTTTTGGAATTCAAAGTATCCCAAATGGATGTAAAATCAACCTTCCTTAACGGAGATTTAGAAGAAGAAGTTTATATTGAATAGCCAGAAGGATTCATTCTTGGAAATGATGGAAAACTTGTAAGTAGACTCGAAAAGGATCTTTATGGTCTAAAACGGGCTCCAAGGGCTTGGTATTACCACCTTGACAAATATCTACACCAATAGGGTTTTACAAAGGGTTTTGCAGATAGCAATTTATATACAAAGATTGAAAATGATAAATTGTTAATTATTATTGTTTATGTTGATGATATCATTTTTGGTAGCAATGAAGAATCCATGAGTCAAATTTTTTCTTTAGTAACGCAGCAAGAATTTGAAATGTCCTTGCTTGGTGAACTTACCTATTTTCTTGGTCTACACATTCAGCAAACTAAAGATGGTATTTTTCTTTCACAAACCAAATATCTCAAGCAAATCTTGAAAAAGTACAGAATGGAAGATTCTAAATCTGTATGTACTCCAATGGTAACAAGATGTAGTCTCAGCTCAAATGATGAATCAATAGTAGTACATCAACCAACTTACAGATCCATGATTGGCAGTCTACTTTATCTAACACGTACCTGACATGACATCATGCATGCAGTAGGAATAGTTGGAAGATTCCAAGAAAATCCAAAGGAATCACACCTTCAGGAAGTGAAAACAATTTTCAAATATCTTCAAGGAACTCAGAACTTTGGACTATGGTAACCTAGAGATGCAGATCTTACTCTTCATGCATATATAGATGCAGATTGGGCAAGAAGTGTTGATGATAGAAAAGGCACTAGTGGTGGTGCATTCTATATGGGTTCCAAGTTAGTGTCTTGGTTCAGCAGGAAGTTCAATTGCTTTATCTACCGCTGAAGCAGAATATGCGGTTGTTGCATATTGCTGCAGACAACTACTTTGGATGATGCAAACTTTGCAAGACATTTAGACCACATGTACTCCACCCATCTCCATTCTATGTGATAATAAAAGTGCCATCAATATTTCAAAGAATCCAATCATGCACTCCAAGACCAAGCACATACCCATCAAGTACCATTTTCTACGAGAACAATTTCTTGAACAAAAGGTCAAATTGGAGTATGTCCCCTCTAAAGAACAGGTTGATGATATATTCACTAAACCATTGCCCAGAGAAACATTTGAATATCGCAAACAAAACTGGGAGTAGTTGTTGCATCATCCTATTGTTAAATCTAGTTTTTCAGAGGAAGGTTATTATATGTGGATTTCATGAACTATAGTCACGTATACACGTGGGTTTCTGTGGCTGAAGAAGCGTATAAGCTTTCCTGACAGGAAAAATAGTGGGTCAAACTCTGATATGGGTGATCTATCTGATGTTGATGATTATAGTCTAACGATATGTTTTTTTCATTAATTTTTATTAGACTGACAAAGATGCCTTCATTAATGACTTGCTAACAATGCATAGGTATCACAGGTTCAGGGGGAGCATTAGCCTTCACATGCATTCTGCATTGTTGGCATTATGGTTGCTGAGTCTAACTATGGCTTTAGATATTTATATCATTTGTTTCTTAAGTCATGTAAAAGTCTAGGGTGTGATATGACTTATCATACATTTGAATGAGTCTTATTGGAAAAATGATGTAATTTGTATCCCCACTTTACATGGGATGGATGATGTAATATTTATTGTATTTTTGTCATGTAGAAACAATTGGTATATGCCCACGTGGTTGGGTGGATGAGTCAACTTTGGTATATCTCCACTTGGTTGGGAGATTGATGTATGTATGAGTCATTGGTGATAGGAAGGTCAAACTCACATAGCTGAGTTATAGAGTCATGTTATTCTTTTGGGAAATATTTTTTTGCAGACTTTGCATGTGCTCAGGGGGAGCATGGATGGTTTAGTGAATCACATCATCAATGAATTCAACATGTGCCTAGGGGGAGCATGATCATTATTTATATTTATTTGTTTAGATATGAAAGCCTTCACTTTAGAAACACCTTTTTGCTTGATATCAAAGGGGGAGAATATATTGGTCTGCCCTTTGCCCTTGATGTCAAAGGGGAAGATAATTTTGGTGTTGGATTGTAGTAATCAACACCAACATGGTTGCCATCAATTCCAAAGGGGGTGATTGTTGGCATTATTATGTATGTGTTGTACTTGATGGCAACCCACTTGTAGTAGAACAACTCACTTGTATATGGTAACGAGATGAATCTATGTAACTAGATGAATCTACAGGAGAGATATCAGATGTAATAGAATGCATGGCAGTTGTGTTTATAGATGTGACAAAATGTTGGGCAGTTCAAAGGAATCATTTCAGAAGTAATATGGAAAATTATAGTGTAACAGGTCTATTTAGAGATAACAGGGCACTGGTACAGAAGAACAGGAAGATGGAACTAAGGTCTACTTATCATAATAAAGAAGGTAAAGGAAAAGGTTGATGTAAAGAAGTTTAAGAAGTATACGAAGGTCCACTTAGTCAAAATAGCATATACACGCTGGTCCACAGAACAAAAAGCACATATACATATACACGCACTTTCACATAAGGAAAAGCACGTATGGGATGGAAAATCAAGGTTTTGGTCCAAGGTATTGGTCCTAGGTATATGGCCCAAGGTATTTCGTCTGAGGTATTGGTCCACGTTATTTGGTCCAAGGTAGTGAGAAAGGCCTAAAACTATATAAGGAGGAGAAGATCATTAGGCCAAGCATGCAAGTAATGAATATCTTATGAAGAGTGAGATCAAAATAAAATATGCATGTTATGGGTTTATGATGCTTTGCTTCATCTGAACTTTAGCAGTTGATGGGATGAGTTCTAATGATCGATCGGGATCATGAGACCTAAAATGAATTATGATTATATGGTTTGATCATGGATAGTATAGATCTGAATGCTAACACATGATTTACGCTGTAAATGTTCTAATCTAGGTATGTCTGAAGTCCAGAGGTGCAGCGAAGTTATGAAGTAAGTATTTGCATATTTGTATGTTGGTTCGCTTTGGTGAAGGTGCGTATACACACTGGTTCAGCTCTTCCAAGTAGTGTATGCAAAAGGAAAGCTTGATGTTCAAGGATGACTGGTCTATCAGATCAGTTCTGTTGTTTTAGTGCTATCTGTTAATGAAGTCTTCTTAGATCTGAATGTAAAATTGAATGAATAAGGAGTTTGGTATTTGATAGATTGATTGTATAAGTGAGAAGAAGTGATCTTTGTTGTTGTCTGTGTAAAGCTCTGTAAGTTGATAGTAGATGTTCAGTATATTGCTGGTTGGTACAGACTTGATTCAAAAGTTTATGTTTGCAGTAGCTTGGAGGTATACGCAGGTTTTATTAACAAAAGTACCATATACACGTAGTTTGGCTTTATCCAAGTAGAATATACAGTCTGATGCATAGTTTCTAAGGTTATAGTTGGTTATGAATGATGATGTAGGTTTCTGGGTTCAGCACAGTGTTCTGGTGACAATGATCTGATTGCTTCAGATTAATTGCATGTTGGTTGATGAAGTTTGAGTTTCTAAATTTATGATGGTTTATTTACAGTCAAGGTCTTCATATGTCTTGATATGTTCCAGGAGTATCCAGTCTAAAAAATTCATGAAATGTGTTCCCTGGTAGAAGAGTGGAGTTTGTCTATAGGTTGGCACCTACATACTAGTGAATATATTGGCTAGTACAAGCGTTAGGGGGTTGTAGCTCCCTTCCGGTAGAAGATGGATAATGAGAGAAGGTTGTAACCTTCTGTAGGTAGAAGCCAGCATACTAGTATGATTCTGCACCAGTACAAGATTGTAAACATATTTTCTTATTATTAAAAGAAGACAGAGACAACAACAACAGGTGGTTTTCACCCACATTGGGTTTCCACCTTAAATCTTGGTCTTCATGTGTGTTTCTTATGTGTGATGCTTTATTTTGCTTTTACTGCACTATCTAATAAGTTACTGATGTACTGGTTTAAGATCAACACATGATAAATTGTCTAAATCACAAGTTATCTGGATATACGTTGGTTTCTCTAATCACAGTTGTGTGTACACACTAGTTCACTTCACTAAGGTAGCGTATATAAATCTATTTGAAAAATAAAGTTATTGATTTGATAATACTGATTCACCCCCCTCTTAGTATTATTTCCAACAGTTTTTGCATATGCATGTTTAAAACTTGGTCAAATTACCTTTATATACATGTATTGTTAAGTGCATAGCGGTTGGCCTTGATCCTACGCTCCTGAAGATTCCTTCACTAAGAAGAAATTTTGCATGATTTCCTTATGATAAGTCACCACATGGCTTGTCGATTACACCTATTATAGATATTTTCTAATATTGAATCAAGGTCAAGTGCACTCTTCAAATGGTGGTTTACCAATTGCAATTCAATTTCTACAACAATTTGAGGCTTTGAGAAATCGACACACTTTCGAGGAAAATTGAAGATGGTTTTTGTCCGAAATAATGTTTTAAGAATTCCACATGAGTTATAATGCACCCAAGTCATACATATCAATTTTGGACAATAATTAATGCTACAGCCCCAAATTCGCACAATTTTGAAATTGCCAACTTCCTCCTTCATTTGCATGCACATGAAGAAGAATATTGAAATTCTGGAACACGGGTTTTGTCAAAAATATTGAAAAAATAAGCGCCCTCTTAATATTTTCCAAAATTTTCATTGGTTGGTGAGATCCAAAGGGTTATTTGAGGCATATTTGTAAAACATCATGTAAAACCTAGATTTGTAAAAGTATCCAAACAGTCAACTTTAGGCATGATTTACAACGAACTAAAGTTGAATCAAAGAATTCCAAGACATGGTGCTTGTCAAAAATATGAAAAATTAGGCTCCATATAAACAATTATCCAAAATTTTCCATGGTTAGGAAGATACAAAAGGATCTTTGGTGCCAATTTGTTAAAAATGGACAAATTTCCAGAATTGAAAAAATGGGTTGTTAGAGCCGAAATTCATACCATAACTTTTATAAAAATCTTATCCATGGCTTGTTGGGGAAGATGGATGTTATTATAAATTAATATTTCTATTTTGGACCATGATCATATGGATGTTGATGTAAAAGACTAAATTTTTTATTACAAAACTTTTAATGTGAGGCTCCTCTTCTTACTTCTTGTGTATTTCATGATCAATTTTTTCTCTTTAATTTAATATTTTAAAGGAGGGTGAGAGTTGGACTCATAGGGCCCACCACACAACTTGACATCCCTCTTGTCTTGTATTTTTTGTGTGATTTGCGGATCTTCCGTTTGGGTGTGTATTTTATTAAAGAAATGGTGTGTTAACAATGGAACTTTTTCATGGTTTGATAGATCTGTGAATACCACTCTTATACTTTTTTCTTTATATATGTATGGAATTTTTATGTGTGATTGTTTAAACATTCAGACCTAAAACTACATGGGTCAATAGAGTGAGAATCCTTGTAAGAAGTGCATTTCTTTAACTATGTGGCACTTCATGATATTATTTGGTTTGCATAGAACAAAGCAAGTGTACTAGATCTTGTATGGTTGTGTGAACATTAATTGTAACTTCTAAAGATAATTATTAGCATTAGGTTGGAAGTCTTTACCAATCTTATAGACCCTCTGCTACCATTTAAATCTATTAAACCATGAACATGAGAAACTTTGTTTCTTGGATTGAAGAAAAGGTTTATAAACTACATAATAAGGCCTTCAGAATCTTGAAGTAAATCAAAAATTTTGAATAAGAGCCAATATGAATCTCACTACAACAACGATAACCCTAAAACTCGAAAGTGAATTGGAATTGTCCTTCAAAACAGTTGAAAGCTATATTAATACTTGGTTCATGATTGATTGGCATTAAAAAAGGGTATGTTCATTTGATTTGGTCACTATAGATGATTTGACTTGTGCACTTGGATATTTCAATAAGTAATATCTATTTTTGAGATCTTGCACTTATAGTGCAGGAACATGAATTGAAAGAAGAATATTGCTCCTTCTTATCTTATTTGATAGTTTCCCATCGGTTTGGTAAAGGATGATTCAATTTATTTTTCATGAATATGGTCACTATAGATTCTAGTTCTTAAGTTGGTTTGAAGATATTCCATGTTGAAGTGTGTTCGAAGGGTTTAAGAAATAAATAGCTTGAAGTGAAGTTTCTTTTTGTTCTGCACACAGTAAATGATTTGATTGTTAATTGACCTAATTACATTGATAGTATTAGAGGTATATTTGAATAATACTTTCATTTTCTTGTTTACATACAGAATGGAGTTATTTTTATTTTATTGGGTACATGTAGAGTTGAGAGGAAAGAGGATTTAGTGAAGGAACTTGAATAGAGGATTCATTTTGATTTAAGAGTTCTCTTTGGCATTAGAATAGCTTGTATTTTCTAGGATCTATATGTTTGACTTATGTAGTTAACAAGAAAGTATTTACATTCACATGGTTTATGCTCATGTTTTCCATATTGATTAATTCTTAGGTCCCACATTCACATTTGGAATATGATGTATGGGTGTGTGGGGGTGATTGGTTGAAAGAGAGATTTGGTTCAACCCAATCTATGGTCGAGTGGTACATGGAAGTCCCTGACTTGGTTGGCATTCTCATATGTTAATAAGAGTTATTATTCTATTATGATTCATGTATACTTATCGGCATTATGTTGGTGATATTATGGATGTGTTGTCATGATTTATATGCTATTTATTTTTTGTTATATGTTGTTCATATGATGTTTATATTCTATGGCTCTTGTCATGAATTTTTTAGCTATTTATATATTAATGAATGTATAGACTAATAAGTCATGTTGCAGCTACGTGGAGAAGGAATAGGGCCTTTCTTAGTGATTCTCTATGATCTTATTGAATTAATTATAATATATGTATTTATAACCTACATGTACTATGTGCACAAAGTGCTTTATAAATGAGTAATTTCGACCTCCAACTTCTGGGATGTTGAGTGTGTGTTAGATTCTATCCACGACTACCCCACGCATGGGGGAGTCATAGGGGGGGCGATATCCCCCCTGTACATTGTGTTAGGTGCAATAAGGGGGTATGCAGGGGGTGGTATTTCTCTTGTATGGGGTCTAGGGAAGCGCCGCGGGAAAAAAAATAAATTGGACCCTATATTAGGTGGGTGGACCTACATATGGTTTCGTGCATGGATTTCGCACATGGTTTTGGGCATGATGGTTTTCTCTCCATGGTATTTTTTAGATCCAGTCAAGGGAACTACAGTTATGTTCTTATCTATGGTTAATGCATTGGGGTTTATTGATGCTTCAGCATGTATATATATATGTATTGTAACATTTAAAGGAATATAATGAAAAATCAATCTAGTAGTCCCGATTTTGGGATCCACGGGAAAATATTTGTGTATATATGTTTTATTTTTTCTGCTCTCACCATTGTTTATTTTATGTTCTTTTAGAATCCATATGCAGGTAATTTATGTACAAGGTTAAAACCTACATTTGGTATTAGAGTTGTTGCGGCTTCAAGGGGACGCTTTTGCTACTGAGGGGTTTTGCTTGGGCCTGTGGTAGACCCTATTCAGTGGCCGATATAAGGGATCAATTCTTGTGGTGAAAGAAGATGGAGAGTAGTGGAAATATAGAGATTAATAAATTTAATGGTCATAGTTTGGAATTGTGGAAACTCAAGATGGAGGATCTTCTAGTGGATAAAGATAAGTGGATCATGGTAGATCTAGGTACTAAACCAATAGCAATGTTAGTTGAAGACTGAGCGAAGTTGGATCAGAAGGCAAAGAGCACAATATGGTTGTGTGTCTCAAATTCAATATTTCTTAATGTATCAGGAGAAGCTTTGGTGAAGGATTTATGGGACAAGTTAGGGACTTTGTACCAATCTATGTCTCTGGTGAATAAATTATTCCTATGGAAAACTTTGTATAATCTAATAATGAAAAATGGAGACTCGGTGACAGAGCATATAAACTCTTCTCATACTATGGTAAGGCAATTATTATCTATTGATATTAAAATTTCAGATGAAGATAAGTGCATCAGTTTATTGTGTTCTCTACTAGATTTGTGGGATAGTCTGGTTTTTGCAATAGGTAGTAATGCAACTGCCTTGTAGTTTGATGAAATAGTCTCATCTTTTTTGTCGAAGGAGATGAGACAGAAAAATATGGAGGGCCAGAATGGTGATTCGTTGTCTGTACGAGGATGGTCCCAAAATAAAAACAAAAATAATTCCTTGAGTGGGAGATCTAAATCTAGAGGGAGATCTAGATCTCCAAGAAAACTTGTAAAGGTGTGCTAGAAATGCGGAAAGGAAGGACACTTAAAAAAGGATTGTAAATATAAATCTCCTAAGAAAGGAAAGGGATTTGATGATGCTCCTTCTGCAGAGGCAAAGACCACCTCAGATGAAGGTGGAGATGTGTACTTGGCTTCTTCTTCAAGTACACATGTAGATCATGAAGCATGGTTGTTTGACTCAGGTGCATGCTTTCACTTTACTCCCCATAGGGAGTGGTTCTACAAGTATGATAAATATGATATTGGTGATGTCTTCTTATGGGATGGTAGGAAGGCTATAATCATCAGTCGCAGAAAAGTCAAGTTGAATTTGTAAGGTGAGAGGATTATAACACTTCCAGGTGTTCTCCACATTCCTGCATTGGCCATAAATCTGATTTATATAAGCAATATGGATGATGCAGGTGTAAAAACGGTGTTCAAGAAAGATACCTGCAAGATGGTTCGGGGAGCACTAGTGTTGATGCAGGGAATTTAGATTGGAAATATATACAAGCTTCAGGGTAGAACTATTATTGAAGGGTGCAATAGTTATGTGGTTCCTAAAAGAGAGTCAAAAAATCTAGTGGTCTCTGGAGAAAATGACATGCTATGGCATCAAAGGCTTGGACATATTGGATAGAAATGCCTTTGAATACTTCATGGTAATGGTATGGTAGAAGGTATGTCTAATTTCTCTCTAGATTTTGATTTCTGTGAAAATTGTGTATATGGGAAGCAAAATCAGGTGAGTTTCCCCTCTGGGGCTAAGAAGGCGAAACAGATAATAGAGCTTATGCACAGTGATGTGTTTGGACCTGTGTCGGTTCCATCACTGGGTAAGTCTGTCTACTATGTATCATTTATAGATGACTTCTCAAGAAATACATGGATATATTTCATGAGGAAGAAATCCAAGTATTTGACAATTTTAAAGAATTAAAGGCTCTGGTGGAAAACCAGGCAGAGAAGAAGATAATGGTGTTGAGGACAGATAATGGTGGAGAGTTTTGCAAGAACGAATTTGAAGAGTTCTATAAAAAAGTGTGGTATATCACAACAAAAGACTACTCCATACACACCTCAGAAAAATGGATTTGCATAAAGAATTAATAGGACATTTATGGAAAAGGAAAAAAGCATTCTCAGTGGTGTTAGGTTAGGACAGGAATTTTGGGAAAAGGCGGTGGAGACTGCATGTTACTTGGTCAGAAGATCACCTTCATTAGCGTTGGATGATAAGAATTCACAAGAGGTATGGACTGGTAAGAAACCTTCTCTTTCACATCTGAGGGTATTTGGATGTGATGCATATTTACATTTTCCAAAGGAGAAAAGAACAAAGTTGGATAGTAAATATAAAAGATGCATCTTTTTTGGGTATAAGGATTGTTTAAAAGGTTATAATATTTGGAACCCAAAAATAAGGAAGATTGTGTACAGCTGAGATGTGGTGTTTAGAGAGGTGAAAAATGTTATTAAACATGAATTCCTACCAAAGGAACCTGAAAATATAGAGTTTGAGCTAAAGGAGGAAGAATCATACTCTACAGTAGAAGAGGAATCAGAAGATGAAGAGCCACAAACTCCAACTGTGAGAAGACTAGTTCGAGAAACAAAGTAGCCAGAAATGTATAATCCATCTGCTTTATGTTCAAATTTTTCTTTATCTATTACTAATGATGAACCCAAAATTGTCAGGGAGGAAGTAGATTCAGAGGATGGAAAACTCTGGAAAGAGGCCATGGTTGATGAAATGGCATTTTTGCACAAAAATGAGGCTTGGGATATGGTGTAGTTGATGGCTCGAAGGAAACCCATTGGCATAAAATGGGTGTTTAAGAAGAAGATGAATTAACAAGGCAAGGTGGAGAAATACAAAGCTCGCTTGGTAGCAAAAGGTTAATCCCAGGTTTTGGGAATTGATTTTGGTGATATTTTTTCTCTTGTTTTCAAGGTAGCTTCTCTTAGATTACTTTTATCTGTTGTCGCTTCTTTTAATTTTGAGGTAGAACAGATGGATGTGAAGACAAGATTTCTTCATAAATATCTATAACAAGAGATCTACATTAAGCAACATAAAGGCTTTGCAGTGAAGGGTAAGAAAGAACTAGTGTGTAAGTTAAAAAATTATTTGTATGGGTTAAAACAACCACCAAGGATGTGTTAGGTCCATATACTACTAGTGTAACTCCTTATTGTTATTAGTACAACCCCCTTATTATATTTTTGTGCCCCATAGAAGTCCACTATTATTATTATTGTTCCATTACATTATTTTTGTTATGTCAGCTCTAATTATATTATGACCCCTTAGACTCCTATATATAGAAAGGAGGTCTTGTCATTTGTAGGATCCAAGAATTATTCATTTGTGTAATGTCAAGGAGGTTTCACCCTCAAAGAGGCTTATTTTGAAGGCATTTATCTATATTTTATATCTTTTTGTGAGCTGGTTTAATAACATTTGGTATTAGAGCTCTAGATTCTAGGGTTTTCCTGCTCCAAAGAGCTCTTCATGGAATTTTCACTATAACTTTGTTTTTGCGATGCGTAAGAAGATACAAAACAAACCCATTTGAGAGGAAAACGTTCTGAACTCTTGTCTTGATATATTTTTGGAGATATGATCTGATGAAGTTAAGGTGTTTGCAAGCTCCATAATTCCATCTCAAATAGGTCATCATGGAATTCTCACTATAATTAGTTTTCTACGTAGTTTTAGATTCTGAAATTATGACCCATTTGAGTGGAAATCCTGGTGAAGCTCAGACCCGAATTTTAGGTCTTGTTCCACTACATTTTAGAAGATACTATCCAATACATTTAGGGTTTCTGTAGGCTCCCGAATTACATCCCAAACAGGTGATCGTCCGAAAAGAATCATAACTTTCTCTTTGAGCATCAGATTGAAATTTAGTAAGAAGTTACAGAGATAGGTTGGGCTATAGTGTTTTGTGTATGGGTTTCAGGTCCTAAGGTTGAAACAGTGACACATGGCACTTCATACAAGTTCGCTATACTGAACCAGTTTATAATCAGGTCATCATGGCAGATTTGACATAACTCTTCCTTGCAGAATCCAAGCTTGATCAGACGTGTGGGGTTAGAAAGAGGACTCAGAGGGCTACTACAGGACGCAAACTCAAAACTTGGAGATCTAAAATTACAGAGTTATATTTGTTTCAAGATTGAGCTCCTAAAATCAAGAAAAGGCGATAAGAGGAAGTTTGATGGCAAGGATCCATTAAATTGGATACTATAGATGGAGCAATATTTTGATCTACATGAGGTGAAATTGTTACAAAAGGTGTGTATTGAATCTCTATATTTAGAACCGAATCAATTTTTATGGTATGAAGAGATTTTCTTTCATAAACCACTTGTCACGTGGTCAATTTTCATGGAGGAAATGATAGCACATTATGAGGGTACAAAGAGAAACAACTTCTTTAGCTAATTGATAAATCTCAAACAAAAGGGTTCAATGGAAAAGCACATTGAGGACTTTCAAAAATTGAATATAAGGATAAATGATATTCCAAAGAAGCAAAGGATGGATGTCTTCATAGGGACATTAAAGGATAACATTCAACATGAGGTTCATCTTTGGGAACCTGATTCATTGGAGAAGGCATTCAGGCAGGAAATAAAATTTGATAGTGAAATTATGGAAACAAGGAATCCCACCACTCACGACTATAATTATGGAATTTTTTTTACTCCTATCCTTCCACAACCTACAAGGTTTACACCACAAAAATTCGAATAAAAAGGAGAAAAAGGGCTTTGTTACAATTGTGATAGAAAATACAGTAAAGGTCATAAGTGTGCTGAGAAGAAATTATTTTACATAGGTTATGAAGAGGAGGAAGAAAAGGATCAAGAAACATCAAAAGAAGAGGATATAAACCAACAACCAACCCCAGAGAAAGAAGAAATGAATCCGACCATATATTGTAAAGCGTTGGCAAGAATTACCACTCCTCAAACTCTCAATATAGAAAGACATATCAAGAAGAAAAAGGTTCAGGAAGTGAAAGATCACATCAAGAAAGAAGAAATGAATCCGACCATATCTTGTAATGCATTGGCTGGAATTACCACTCAAACTATCAAGATAAAAGGACATATCAAGAAGAAAAATGTTCAAGAAGTGAAAGATCACATTGAGCATCAAGAAATGAATCCGACCATATCTTGTAATGCATTGGAAGCAATTACCACTCCTCAAACTCTGAAGATAGGACATATCAAGGAGAAAAATATTCAAGTAGTGAAAGATCACATCAAGCATCAACAAAAAGTTCTCCAAATTTTAAAGGATAATGCCACTTTGGTGCAAAATCGAATGAAACAACAAGCACATCAACATCGTAGTGAAAGAAGTTTTGATGTAGGCAATTGGGTATTTTTACGACTACATATCAAGCAAGCTATTTATGAGAAGGAAATGTTGGAAATACTACATGCACATAAGAAATGGTGACCTTACCTAATGGGAAGACACTTCAAGGTAAAAATGGATCATGATAGTCTTAAATACATTTTAGAACAAATATTATCTTTAGAAGAACAGAAAAAATGAGTCACAAATATGTTGGGGTATGGATTTAAAATCATCTACAAAAAAGGGAAGCAAAATGTCGTTGCAGATGCACTCTCAAGAAAAGGTGAGGATGTGGAAGCATTGTTTTGTGTTATTTCTATTATCCAACCAGATTGGATAAATGAAGAAAGGGATGAATGGAAGAAGGATGAAGAAGTTTAGCCACTCATTCCAAATTTGCAGAAGATCCCAGTTCAAATAATACTGCCAGAACTTGATGAGGAAGGAAAAATCATATTGGAACCTAGAGCATTCATAAAGACAAGAACCCGACAGCTATGAAATTGATCAATTTTAAAGTATCTCATAAAGTGGAATAAATTACCCACTGAAGAGTCCACATGGGAGGTGTTAGTGCCTAGATTTACCTCAAGCCGAAAAGGTAGGATCCAGGGCCAACATCAAACCATGCGCAGCCTGGTAGCTAGCCCTACCTAGTCAGGAGAGGGCTCTCTCTGGGTCTATCTCAGCAAATTATGATCACTAACGGCTTGATATGATTGATTTAAATACTGATCTTAGGCTAGGTATTCATGTGCAGGAGGTTGTTTGACTGAATTGATGAGTTGTTGGCTCAGATGAGAAGGCAGATTTTGGGTGCGGGGAATGAGGCACAGTCCTATAGGGATCCCAATGGGGCAAGGTAGGAAAATAAATTTGGCACTCTAAATCAAGTGAGATGGATGGATTCAGATAGAGGAGGAGTTGAATAGGGCAAGAGAAACCATGGATCCTCTCCAAACAGTGGAAAACATCAAAAACTAAAGCAAACTTCAAGTAGAGCACTACAATTTCAATGTATTCTACTTACATTGTTGTTTGATTTAGTTGAGAAGAAATCAGAGAGAAAATGATATACATAACACATGAATAAATTCACAAATACATAAGAAAGCACTCTACCAAAACAAAAGCCACAAGGATCCCAAAGACTACTGCAAATCCTGGCCTCAATTCCTTAGCCAAAACACTGATATGAATGTACAATAAAGCTCCTTACTTTCTCAAGAGTCCAACCATGCCAATGACTGAAAAACACATAATATAGACAAATAATAGCTCATACTAGCCTCTAGGGGTCAAGCTCACATGTTTAGGAGCTGATCCAACTGATTCTAAACTAGGAACTAGAAATCAGGCAGTGGAACAGCATGCCTCTAGAAACTAGTGAACTGATCCATTCAGTTTCAAACAACATTTTAACCAATGAATATACCTTACCAAGTGATAATTTGAAATATTTACATAATTATCCATCAATATACATGAAATTACATCACAATTTCCCATCAAGAAAGTGAAAAAGTCAAACTAGCCAAAACTGGGTGAAAAACAGAGCAATACTTGATCAACCAGGTAATTTTTCCTCTATGTGTCGCGCCTATTTGGACCCACTTTTGGAGGCATTCCCGGTGTCCACATTAGCTCCCCAGTATGCTTGTTGGAAAGGTCTACCTGTCTACGTTCCAACCCAAGTGGAATTTTTCAATTTGGCCTTCATTTGCCCTGTCAAAAATCATAGCTCCCAAGACTACTTCTTGTGTGTCAAAATAGGGGCAGTGAGGTCTTTTCTTGAGTGTTTTTTACTTTTTTGAGGGCTCAAAACCTTCCCAAATTTCTTGGCCATAGGTGGGAAAGCATAAATTTTCATGCCAAATCCAAAAATACTGAGTTTTTAGGATTTGGAGCCCCCTAGAAAAAGCTAGCGCCACGTGGCACGGCGCATAGGGCAAAATTTCTTGTTTTTGTGCCAAAAAATTTCAGAAATGCAAAAAGTGCTCCAAATTTTTGAAATTTGGGCTAATTCTTCTCTATCAAGAGCTATGTTGGGCCAAGGAAGCCTTAGCCAATATCTAAAGTCGATCATGCTCCTTTCGCCTCTTCGAAGCCTTCTTCAATTTTACCTTTAAACTCCATATTCGCGCCTTGCAAACCTTGTTCCTCTCCATGTAATGAAAATCCATGTGTCTCAGCAAGTTTTTCTCCTTGTTAGCCTTCTCCAACAATCTCTCTAAGTGGATATCGACTCTCTCGAGCCAAGACTCTCAATCAACATTGAACTCCTACTCCAGTGAAGTAAACTCCACCCTCCTTCTTTGGGCAGCTTAGCGGTTCTCCCGAATGTTTTGTAACTCCATGATCACTTTTTGATCTTCAAAATGCTTATTTCTTTGCTCCAAGTATTTTATAATCCACTTAGCCTTCTCCAAGTTGAGGGACAAGGTTTTGATGTCTATTTGCTTCTCTTGGATGATCTCTTTAAGATTTGTGCTTTGTGGGCCCATGTCTGTATCATCATCCTCAATAAGAATAAAGTATCGCTCACCTAAAGGCCTCTCATCCTGCATTGGACTCTTGCCTTTGTCCTGAACCTATTGTGTTGATGACGGAAGTGAGACCCCTTCCACCCCAGGTAGAGATAATACTCGCTTTGCTACTACGAACAACTGCCTAGTGCCCTTCTGATAAGTAATAAAAATTGGCATACTAGCAACCTATGTCTCATGACCCTCATGCTGATAAGAAGGTCCACCTGTCTCATGCAAACCCTCGGTAGGTCCCTGAGGAGATCTAAAAAGCTCACGAGAGATGAAATCATCCCAAGTGATGCCCTGCAAGCCAAGTTGATGAATAACCACAATTTTAATAAGAGAAAAATGATAAATACTGTTAAATTGCTACTGAGGGGTCTTATGTTGCACTAGAGTGGTCATTTTCTCTATATTTCGAAACATGAAGTAAGGGATGTTCATCATCCGTACCCGAGTAAAGTGCATCAGCAGCCTAATATGATAAGCATACAAATGGGAGAAGCAGCCCTCACAACTGAAGAACTTCATGATCAATTTCATTAAAGGAGCATATTTATCTTTGAGGTACCAAAAAGGAAACACTCTCTTGAGTTGTCTCAAGAAGCCGGGCTTGATGTATGGTTCATAATGTTTCTAGTCAATTTGCTGCCTCTTGTTCCATGGCTCTCCAATGTTGGGAATATCAATGGCTAGTGAAATGAATTCCGGTGTTAATGTGAAAGTGACACCAGCTAGTTTGGTCTGACCATCATGTAAATGCAACACAAATAAGTGGGCCAACTCATGGTGAAACTGAATGCTAGCAACCTTCTCACAAAAATCATAGCAGGACTAATGTTGGAAACAAGATATGGCAAGTGGGTAGGCCTGTAACTCAGTAAGGGTGGTTGGTTCCTCTCGAATATGTTTTCCACCTCTATGAGGCCTCCTGGGTGCATGTACCTCTGTTGGTGAGTCATTGTGTTTCTCCTCTTCATAATCATAAGAGGGATTAGATGCCATCTCTACTAGTGGATAAACTGTCTTAGAGCTGCCTTAATGAAAAATATGTGATTGTGATGTTTTTTTACTTTTGCCACCAAGGGAAAACAGTGATATAGGGGACTGTAGGGGGAGCGAAAAATGAAGGATTTTAGGGACTGTTTGAGGTAGAGTTTAGTTAAGAGAAATGGGGAATTAGGGAATGATTTAGGACTTTTTTGGTATGGGATTAGGGTTTGGGAATTTGTATTTGGGTTTTAGGAAATGGGAGTAGGTGTATAGGATTAATGAATTAAGGGGTATGTGAACTTGGGGAATAGAGAAAACAAGGGACGTATGGAATAAGGGAGTGATGAGGTGAGGGGATACTTGGTAGAAAAATAGTCAATACAAAACCCTAGCAGCAATCTCCTTCGAAAATTTTGAAGAGATAGGGTTTGTTTTCCTTTAGACGCTTTTCCATACATCAACCACCATGAAACAACTAGCAATCTTGGATGAAAAACTATGAGAGAAGCTCAACCTACTTGTATCGATGGCAATCCATGCGTTTTGGGCAATTTTGGAACAATTTTGGTAGTTTTCGGGCTTCTTAGCTATGTGCGCCATGCAACAAACCCAATTTTCCGCACCCAGTATATGCACCGCACCTGTGCAAAATTAAACTGGAGTCTGAGGCCCAGTGCGCCAGGCCTCCTGCCCAGTGCATCGCGCTCAGTGACTTGGAGCGATTTTCACCAAACTTTCTCACTTTCTCACCAAAATCACTTTTCTTTGCTTCTACTTTGCAAATGAACTTTTCAAATGAAGAAATAGCTTATAAACAAAGAGCTTTTAAATTTTTGGCTCATAAAAGCCATTTTTACAATGTTTTGAAATGACTTTATTTTTTAAATTATGTTTTTGGACTTTTTCACTCCTTTTTAGCTTTGTGATGAACTAAATGACCTATGCTTTGTTTGTTTTGCAGGTGATTGGAGCTACTGGGGCTAAGGAAAGAAACCAGGGTTACAGAGGAAGTAATTTACATATGAAGGAAATAACATTACATGATTTTTGTACAATAAAAACAATAATACTCTGTGAAAGACACATCTTTGAACACTTGATGACGAATCTTATTGATGTTGGAACCTCCTCATGTGCCTGCTGGTTGTTGTTGGACACTTTGAAACACTTTTGGATGAAACCCTAATGAAACCCTAGACCTAAATGACAATGAAACCCTAAAAAGACTTTTACAACCTTTAAGACAAAAAGAAGATTGTATATGCTTTTTGATGAGCAAACATGAACCAACAGGTAAATGACATGAGGGAAACTGTAGAAAAGCCACTCTTTTCAGATGATCCATGCGCCTAATGGAATGCAGATGAATGGGCAGGACACCTAATATGAAATGCAACAAGAGGGTTTGATCTCTAACAGAGGGATGAAGATACCGACACTAACATTGGCTCCAATGGGGATGGTAGCTCCTTGGAGGTGTCAAGAACTACAGATCTCTGGGAAAGCTGACAGTGCCTTCATCCATTGGGCTATGGAGTCAATAACTTTGACGAAACAAAACTGAACTCTTGAATCAAAGACTCAATTTCAGGACTGAATGTGACTCAACGCTGACCCATTTTCAAGACTGAAATTGACTGGAAGACCTAACTCTAACAAGCCAAACCAAAAATGAAAACAAACTTCAGCTTTATAGCCTTCACCTCGGGCCCCAAGCTAAAGAATGAAAATAGTACACACTTGCAATTAAATTTAAACAAACCGATATATACAATGATGAGTGGGACAGAAAAAAACATTTCACAAATAATACCGCTTGAGGAGTCGATCATTGACCACTCCACCCAGATAATCTTTGCCATTCAACTCTTACAACAGGAAAGCATTCTGGCCCCGATATGCAGCAATCTTGTACGGTCCTTTCCAAATATTTTCAAATTTTCCATGTTTACCTTTATCCTCATTCCTTGCATCCCATTTCAACACTATGTCCCCTATCTCAAACCTGTCTGCCTTTGCTTTTCGGTCATATATTCTCTTGATTCTTTCCTGCAACTTGAAAGTATTTTGAAATACTTCCTCCCTAGTTTCCTGCAAATGCATCATTTGATTGATCCTCCACTGCAAACCATCATCTTTGTTGCTCGCTTCTTGCAGAAGTTTGACCACCGGGACTGCCAAAGAGGTCGGGAAAACTGTGTCCACACCATACACAAGCTCAAAAGGAGACATGCCTATATATTTCTTATGAATTACCTTGTCTGCCCAGAGTGCATTGACCAACTTTTTGTCCCAACCTTTCTTGTTAATTTCCAGCAGCTTTTTGATAATGTTGACAAGAGATTTATTTGAGGATTCATCCAATCCATTACCCTACAGATAATAGGCAGTCGAATGCCCCAAAGTGATTTGATACTTATGACAAAAAGCAATCATTATTTTCGATTTGAAGGCTGCTGCATTGTCAGTGATCAACTTATTGGGACAGACAAAATGTTGTTTTCAAGAAAGGAGATAATTACCGAATCGGTGGCCTGCCTTGTAGGTATCGCCTCAATCCATTTGGTGAAATAATCTTTCACTGTGAGGATCCACTTATGTTGTGCTGAGGAAGAAGGATGAATTTCATCGATAAAATCCAAACCCCACTGCTGAAATGGAGCACTTACTTCAATAGGCTTGAGT
Source organism: Pinus taeda (assembly GCA_000404065.3). Taxonomy (NCBI): domain Eukaryota; kingdom Viridiplantae; phylum Streptophyta; class Pinopsida; order Pinales; family Pinaceae; genus Pinus; species Pinus taeda. The sequence continues at coordinate 44,683 of APFE031594884.1, read as the reverse complement.
GGTAAAGGTTGCAACTTCCTCTGACCTTGGAAAATCTGACATTCATGGCAGCTGGCCACTGTTTTGTACACATCAGCAAAAAGAGTTGGCCAATAATACCCAGCTCTCAAGATTTTATTGGTTGTTGTCTTCCAAAAAAGATGGCATCCACAATATCCTTTGTGAAACTCATCCATCACTTGTTTCGCTTCTTCTTCCACTAAATAATTTAGCAAGACACCATCAGGATCTTTCCAATAAAGTGCACCGTTCATGTTACAAAATTTTTGCAGCCTTCAATTTCAATGTCCTACTCTTGTTGTTAGCCATTCCAAGTGGTAATGACAAATTTTGGAGTACATAAACAATGTCCGAATACTAAGGACAAAGGAGGAACATTTCTGATACCTGTACGGGGAGATTCTCATTGTTTTCCTCGGACATAGCAGCAATTAGATTAATGTCCAGGACGTGCAGAATTGACTCAGCCATTAGCTTAGCCAGCCCTTGTCCTTTAATGAGCTTTGTCAGTTTTATTTCCATGTCATACTCCAACAAGGAAGCAATCCATTTGCATCTTCTCCCCATACACTGAAATCCTTTTAGCATTCAATTTTCTAAGAATCTTCAAACTAGCAATTAAAGCCTCATACTCAGCCTCATTATTTGAACAATCAAAATCTAGTTTATAAGAGCAGACCTTACATTGCTTGGCACTTTGTTTGGGGCGAAAACAAGGCTGCATATCCAAATGTCAATTCTAGCACCTTCCCTTCCTACCGCGCCATCAAAATCCATGATCCACAAAACTGTTTCATCCTATTCCAAGTGCTGAAATTCTGTTTGTTCTGTTTCTCTTCTTTGTTGTCCATCATTGTGTTGCTGTTGTTGGAAGGCTGATTTCTCAACGGCTTACCTTTCTTGCTTCAAAACTTCTCTGAAATTTTCAGAGATCTCGGGAATGTCTTCTACCTCAACTACTTGGCTATTTACATCATTAAATCTATCTGAATACAAAACAAATGATTCTAAATCAGTATGTACATAGTTGATCGGATGATTTACCGGTTTCTCCTTACTAGTGATCATGTATTTCATCTTTTGTTCCCATTATAGTTTCCTCATCTGACCGAACACAAGAATGGTAGCATAAGAGAAATCAAGCTACATTTTCCCTTTAATCTTTGCTCCCCAAATCTCGAAAGAAGCATGCCAAATCTGGGAGGTATATCCACTACGACTACATCCATCAAAACATTTTTGGCCAGAATCTGATCCAAACTGACCACCAAATCCTTGATAAGACCAATGCACCTTACTCTCCTGGAATTGAAAGAGTAAATGTCATGATACTTTCTCGTAATTTCCAGTCCCAATTTCTCCATGATGGCCTTAGGCATAAGATTATGAGAGGCTTCGGAATCAAACATAGAATTATGCAACACAAAGTCATGCACCCTGAGACTGATGTAGAAAGGAGCTACATCACTATCTTGAGACTGACCTTCCAATGCTGGCCCAAAAATCAACTCGGGACTATCATCCTCCACATTCACCATATCAAATGATGGATCTAAATTCAAAATTTTGGACACGTGACCTTTATAATTATTTTTCTTCATTAACTCAGTCAAAACAATAGATATTTTCAACTTGGCGATTTCATTTTCTAAGTTAAAAACTGAAACTTTTTCTACCTCTTTCGTTGGAACATCCTTCTTTTCATATTTTTCCTTTGACCCACTTCGCTGATTGGATCTCTCATTTTCTGATGGTGTTTTGCTGGTGGTAGGATCAACTGTCTCTTTTCCTTTTTTCTGCACATTAGGAGGATCATTCTTTGTCGTTGTTGCCTCCCTCCTTTTCTGAATTGGATTCACTGGCACATCTCTACTTCGGAGTGAATATTGTCATTGTTGAGCTGAGAAAGCATTCATGTATCCTCTTTGGTACTCATCGGACTCTTCCTCAAGAACAGTTTCATTTGCCAAAATGAAATTTGCATATTTTTGTTCTGTTGAATTCTCGTAGTACTCCTCATCCTCAGTGATGAAAATTGGCATGTCATCCGGCGTAAAGAAATGATTTTCTTCTCCAATCACATTCTCTTCTTCATCTGATTCCAGACCATGTACAAAGTTCTTTTGTAGAGGTGTCTGCACCGGCTTCTGCGCTGCTTGATCTTGGGCTCGCTTCTCTCTTTGTTTGATTCTATATTGTGGTTTTTGTTGGCCACGGAAGTTAGGATTTCTAACTTGAGGTTCAAGCTTGTCGATTTTCATCCTCTCAATCATTTGCTCCACTGTCTGAAGCACTTGATATAAAGATGAAGCGTCTTCCTTTATTGTGACTTTCTTCTCATCTCTTGCTCTAGCTCTCTTAGCAACAAAATTTCCTCAACACTGACTGCAATCTTCTGCATATCTTCCAAGGTAGCCAGATCTCTCTCTCTTAATTGGTAGGCCATATCAGTGTCAAAACCATCTGGAAAATTTATCAAGGCCAACCCCATAGGTGGCTTTATATGATCAGGAATTGCATGGTAAACAGAGTTGAAATGAATACAATAATCTTGGACAGACTCACGAACATTCCGCTTGATGTGCTCATGTTCAGAAAGGATCTGAAGAGGATTTTGCTTCACTTCCCAGCGATCTAAGAACTGTCTTTGTAGATTGGCCAATGTAGTGATACGTGCAACGAGCAATGCTCTGAACCATTTCCTTACTTCACCACCAAATGTTTGTACAAACAGTCTCATTGTCACATTTTCTGCATCAATTTCATGAAGGTCGAAGAAATTTGTCATTCTGTCCACATGTTGTTGAGTTTTAACACTGTGAGAAGTGCCATCAAACAAAGGAATTTTGCTTTGATAATCGGCGGGCATGTCATCCAAATTCTGAGGCAGCACAAGGGGTGCAAAACGAGTAGCCATTACTCTCGGTGGGTTCAGTCTTGGGGATGTTGGGGGAGTAGGTGCAGCTGATGTATGGGGTGTATGAGGAGGTGTGTGTGGAGGCAAAGCAATTTTGGAAGCTTGAGGAGTAGAAGGAGTAAACTGAGGTGATACTACTCCAGACTTTTGATCAGAGCTAATAGGCTGCATAGGGATGGTGGGAATGAAAGGCAGCTCAGTGCAAATCCTTGAGCTGGATGCAATTGCAGAAGATCTAAGGGTTGCAGATGCAATTTCTAGGAAATTGATGATATTTGAAGCCACAATTGAAGTCTGGAGCTATTTCAAGATATAATCATCAATAGACTTATTGGCCTTTTCAGTTTCAAGAGCTGCAACAAATTCTGGATTCAGGACCGTAGAACCAATAGCACTTTTGGATTTGGTTTCAAATAATGACAAATCAAACTATTCATCAAAATAAAGTTCTTCAAGATACTCAAAAATCGTAGGACATGAACAAGATTTAAATACAGGAATTGCAGAACTCTCTTGATGAAGGATTCTTGGAATAAGATTGGGATTCTTGTATACAGGAGGAGGATATGGATTTGGATTGGCTCTGGTATATCTTCTGGAAGCCAGTGTGCTATTATTTCCAAGAGATCAAATGGACATTTACAACTTGTTCAGCCTATCAAATTCGAAGCTTATCATCCAAAAGCTTAAAATCATTAGATGTATTTGGGTGATTTGCAGGTTAGATTCTCCGTTAATAAGACTAGACCAGAGATTGAGTGAAGTAGCGTTTATCTACTTGCGCTAATGCAAAGCAAAAGCGTTTTTAAGGCTACCTAGCTAATCTTCAGACTCCGTCTCTAGTTTAAAAACGAAGAATACTAAAAAACAAACAATTTCTCCCCGGTATGCTCACCACTATGTTAGTCCCTAGATTTACCTCAGGCCGAAAAGGTAGGATCCAGGGCCAACATCAAACCATGCTCAGCCTGGTAGCTAGCCCTACCAGGTCAAGAGACGGCTCTTTCTGGGTCTATCTCAGCAAATTATGATCACTAAAGGCTTGAGATGACTGATTTAACTACTGATCTTAGGCTAGGTATTCGTGTGCAAGAGGTTGTTTGAATGAATTGATGAGTTGTTGGTAGGGGTGATTTTAGGGGCGAATGTTCGCCCTTTGGCGAAATTAAGGGGTTTTAAATTTTTAGTGGGTGAATATTTTGTATCATAGTACATTTTTACAAATCACCTCAAATAGCCCACCTTATTTTAAGGGAGAGGGTAAAAAAGGTAAATTTAGCTCTTGAAATTAGGAGTTACAACCTTCCATTGGCCCATTTTCAAGAATAGGTTTTAT
>APFE031594884.1:21551-38613 GCA_000404065.3 Pinus taeda | reverse complement strand
AAGGGAGAAAACGGGGGGGGGTGTTGGGGTATTTCTTATGATTGTGGGGTTGGTTGTGATTTGAGGACTTGTTGTGTTTTTGGAGACCTTAGGAATGTGTGGAGGTTTCTTGGGTTGTTGAGAGGAGGGAAATATTGTTATCTTGGTTTGGATCATTCATCTTGGACACACACACTACATCTAGTTGGACTTGGGCTCGGAGGGCTAGGGAATCTGTGGAGGTTTCCTGGGCTAGGAATTATTTCCTAGTTGGCTGGGAGGTAAATCCAGTTGGGTCCGTCAAGAGGAGCGTTCAGTAGGACAAAGGCATCTCCATCAACCACCAGTACAGGTATTCCTCCATAGATTACTCTTGTAAAATTTATTAGAATGAAATATTCACCTTAATTTATGCTTATTAGAATGTAAATGATAAAATTTTATTTGTTTAAAAGTCTTGTAAGTAGTAAGTTATTGTCTCTTATTGCATTTAATTTCAGAAGAAATTAGATCTATTAGCAGACCCTAGGGTAGGTCTCTTACACCTATTTGAAGCAATGAACCCCTAGAATCCAAAGCTCTGATACCAAATCTTATGCAACCAACTCACAAATAGATAGATCAACGACTTAAAAACTATCCTCTTCGAGGGGGAAACCTCCTTTACATTAAAAAAATGAACAATTCTTTGATGATACAAATGAAAATACATCCTTTTTAATATATAGGAGTCTAAGGGGTCACAATATAATGAGAGCCTACATAACAATAAATAATGTAAGGCCACAATAATAACAATAGTGGGCTTCTATGGGGCACAACAATAACAACATGGGGGATACATGGGAATAACAATAATAATAAGGGGAATACACTAGTATTATAGGGACCTAACATTCTTTTATATATAGATTACTATCTGGAAACCCTTTCTTAAGCTCTTGTTGTTGTAGATGCATGTCAAGACAATAATACCAAGCTCAAGGAGCTTGTTTTAACCCATATAATTCCTTCTTATGTTGTAAAACAAGATATTTATCATTTCCAAGTATGAATCCTTCAGGTTGTTCAATATAAACTTCTTCTTCCAAGTACCCATTTAGAACTGCAGATTTAACATCCATTTGATATACTTTAAAGTTTCGAAAGTTGGAAATCATTCTAATGGCTTCAAGTCATGCTTCAGGTTCAAATATTTCCTCAAAACCTATTCCTTGTTGTTTAGCCTAACCTTTACTTACAAGTCTTGCTTTGTTTCATACTACTTCTCCATTTTCATTTAGTTTTTTTTTAAATACCCATTTTGTTCCAATTACATTTATATTATGAGGTCTCAGAACATGTATGATTATTTTCTAATTGGTTAATTTCTTCATTCATTTCCTTAATCCAACACTCATATTTGCTTTCTTTATTTACATTTTCCCGTTCAATAGTGGACAATAAGGCTAGATGACATGATGATCCAAAAAATGTTTTTCTAGTTTGTATTCCAACCTCTTTATCTCCTAAAATTTGGGATTCAGGATGATTCTTTTGCACATACCTTGATGGAGTCTTTTCCGCCATATTTACATTTTGATATGGTGCATCTACCTCTTCTTCACCTACTATTTCTTGTATCTTGATGGGAATTTGTTCATCATTAGTTTAAATTTCTCTTTTGGTACCTGTAGATTCTTCATCAATAGCAACATATATGCTTTCAATAATTTCCTTAAGCCTTTTATTATAGCATTTGTACCCTTTACTTTTGGAAGATTAACCTAGAAGCAATCCTTCATCAATTCTAGGTTCAAACTTTCTAAGCTTATCATAATTTTTCTTTATAAAACATTTACTTCCAAAGATTTTAAAGTATTTAACAGTTGTGGGCTTGCCATACCAAAGTTCATGAGGAGTTTTGCCATTGTTGACTCAAACATGAGCCTTGTTGAGGATATCAATAGTTGTTAGTACTTCTTCTCCCCAAAAGGTGTGTGGTACTCCATACTCATCAAGCATTGCATGTTCCATCTGTTGAATGGTCACGTTCATTCTTTCTGCTACTCCATTTTGTTGAGGATTTTTAGCTATGGAGAATTATCTTTTAATGCCATGTTCCTCACAAAAATTGAAAAATTCATCTAAAATAAACCCTCCTCCTATATCTGATCTAAGACATTTGATTTTCAAATCTAATTCATTTTCCACCATAGCCTTGAATATTTTAAACTTTTCAAATGCCTCATCCTTAAACTTCAACAAACTAACCCAACACGTCCTAGTAAAATCATCAATTAGCAACATGAATTATTGCTCACCACAAGGAAATTTCTTTCTCATAGGTCCACATAAATTTGTATGAATTAGTTCAAGAGCCTTACCTAGAGTGCAATTTTAGCCTTGAATGGAACTCTTGTTTGCTTACCAAATTGATAGGATTTGCAAATGATATTTTCGGGTCGTATAATGTCTAGTATGTCATGAACTTCCCTCTTCTTGCTTATTTTACATATTTGAGAAAAACTAAGGTGTCCCCGTATTTTATGCCATGGCCAGCATTCCCTGGTTTTGCTCAAAAATCATTACTAATTTCTCCCTTCAAGAATGTATACATTTTCAAGAGTTCTGGTTCCTTTTATTATTGTCTTTCATGTTCCCAATTCCTTGACTCAGGAATTTTTAAAGTTGAACACAACCTCATGCCCTCGATCACACATTTGGATAACACTCAACATATTATGTTTTAATCCATCAATAAATAGAACATTTTCAGCTTTGGTCTTCTCTTTTAGGATCACAAAACCTTTGCCTTTAATAGTAGCTGGTGAATTGTTGCCAAAAGAGACATTCTTTTTTTCTTCATCTCATTAAAAGAAGCAAACTTATGTTTTTCACCTATCATATGTTTTGAGAAATTTTTGTCAATGTACCATATATTCTTTAGATCTCTTACATATAGGACTAGACCAAATTTTTAAGTGGAATTACTCTTCCTTTTCCAAACTCTTGAAGGCTCTAACTTCTTCTCATGTTGAATAAAGGGATCATCTTGATTCTGCACTCAGTTTCTTCATGTCCAAAGTTATTGCAAATAGTACATTCAATTACATTATGAATAGGGGAGAAGATATTATAGGAGGACTTATTTTACTTTCTCTCATGATTTTGGTTTCTTACTTCTCTAATCATAACAGTTTTATAAGCAACACAATGAATTGCCTTGTGACAAAAATTATGGCAAGTAAAACATTGATCATTAAAGTATGAATACCCTAGAGTGGAGTACCTTATGGAGTATTTTGGCATTTGATTGTGGATGGAATGTCCTTTTGTTCTTGGTTTCCTTACTTGAGTATGGCTTGATCCTTCTTCCTATTGTTGGAACTTTGCTATCTTGATAATTGCTCCCCTTTATAGCATTGGCATAGTTCTTAGTACCTGCTTCAGAACATGTCATAGATCCTGATGATTCATCATTTTGACTTGCATTATATCCAAGGCCTGTTTTGATTAATGGTGAGTGTTGAACCTTAATGATTTCATTTAATTTTTCATATCCTTTTGCAAATTTAATATTTAGATTCACTTGAGCCTTTGTTTTCTCAAGTTGTTTTCCTAGTCCCACAATTTCAAGTTCTATATTTTCACAATGTTTCTATTTTGTAAGGATTTGTTTCTTAAAGCTTCCTCTTCTAGTTTAGCCTCTGCTTGGAAGTTTTCTAGCTAGGTTATCTCCTCAACTAGGTTTTTTTCTTTATACATATTGATTTATTTTTCTGTATTCTTGTTTATGACCCTGAGTCTATCAATTTCCTTTAATGCATCCATCAGGTCATCAAAATTGTTAGACTCACTTAAAAACTGATCTTCAAATGCCATATTTAAATTGTATTCTTGTTTAGAATCTAAATCAATGTCCTCGTCATTGGAAGATTATTCACTATCTTCATGTGTATAAAAATATTTCTTTCTAAAACTTCTTTTGACATTCTTCTTGGTGGTGTTCTTTCTTTTTTCATTATTATCATGATTTTCTGTATAAGGACATTTTGCAGCATAGTGACCTACTCTTCCACAAGAAAAACATTTAAAAGGAAGTTTATCGTTGAATTTACCAGTTCCCACTTGCAACTTCTTCACAAAATTTGCTTCTTCCTCATCTGAAATGTAGCTTTTAGCTTTAGGCTCTTCCTTTTATTTTCATTTGTGAGTGCCTTTGAAGGCAGCTTCTCTTATTTCTGGTGTATCTCCTTTTCTCATCTCGTAAGTTTTCAAGATCCCATGAAGTTGTTCTAGAGTAATACTTTCAAATCCTGCATTTCTTCAATGGCAGAAACTTTGGCATTGAATTTTTGGGTTTGTGATCTCAAAATATTTTCAACAACTATAACATCTTCAATATTATCTTTAATATCTCTCATTTAGTTAACAAAATCATCTACTCTAAGTAATAAATTTGCAATGCTTTCATCATCGTGCATTCTAATACATTCATTGAATTTTGTATGATTGAAGTTTAGAATTTTAGTGTTTCCTTCATAGCTTTGGACAAATTATCCCATATTATTTTTGCGATGTTCCGCTGCATAACCTTTACGAACTCAGATTTTGCTAATCCTCCCAAGATAACATTAACTTCCTTTGCATTATTCTCATACTGCTTCTTTCTCGCTTCAACTATGGGAATGGAGGTTGGGAATTGATATCCTCCTTCAATGTATCCCCACACGTTAGGTCCCAATGACTGCAAATACGATCTCATCTTGACTTTCCAAAACATTAAGTTAGTTCCATTGAAAAAAGGTGGCTTTGTAGAAAATACTCCTTCCATCTTGCTCTTCCTGTTAGATCTCCCTTTAAGCGATCAAGCTTCCTCTGAGGGACATGCTCCTATACCAATTGTTAGAAATACTGAGAGGGGGGTGAATCAATATTTCAATCTCAATTTACAATTGTCATTAAACCATTGCTTCATTTAACATATTACAACTTTACAATGAGAATCATTAAGAATAAAACATATAAACCATAGGCCACATCAACGTACCAAACACATATGGACACTGGGATTTTAGTGGAAACCCAATGTGGGAGAAAATCACTATTGTTGTGTCTGTTTTGTCTTATTAAAATTAAAAAATGAATATGTTACAATTTTACAGTTGTGAAGTCTTTTGTTAGTGCGTAGGCCCCAACAATGCAGAAGACTCCAACCTTCTCTGAATTTTCTAGCTGCTACTAGAAGAAGGAACTACTCCCCTATTGGGTGTGGAGCCTGATTATCTTCTTGATTGTTCGGAGTTTTTTTTCAACCATGTTGGATCATTGTTCCTAACGAGGTGGCAATACCACTCATTTAATTGCCGTCAGTGGGGTCCAACGAGGGGTGACAACAACTTTTATGAGCCCCCCTAGTAGGGTTTCAGGGGCAGCGCCCCTAAAGCTAAAAATAGATGAAAATTTTGCCAAGTAAAATATTATAATTTTGTAGTCAATCTAAGCCATTCGTTAGGTGGATGATCTGATGGTAGAAGTTATGTTAATTTAGGGTACTGTGCACTAAAAGGCAACCCTCGGTTTATATGAGGGAATTGTATTGTGGTTGTGTATTATTATGCTGAGCGAGAGAGAGAGAGAGAGAGGAGGTTGTGTGAGAGAGAAGAGGAAATTACAGCAGATCTATTGTAGGTTATATCTCTTCATTTTGTTGAATAATATATAAGGAAGGACTGGCTATTTCTCTGTGGATGTAGCCCAAATTGGGTGAACTAAGTATATTTGTGTCTCTCTTGTTTTATGCTTTTTTGTATTTGTTTTTCTGCAATATTTTGTGTATTTCATTGCCCCTTTAATTAATTTCTAACAACTGGTATTAGAGTCAAAGGTTTAGTTGGTTAATAAATTCGCAGGAAAGAAGAGTTCCTAGTTCAATTGGGAGCAACGACAGAAGATGGTAGGTTTAAGGTCGACAAATTTAATGGCCAAAACTACCAATTGTTGAAGATGCAGATGGAATATTATATGTATCGAAAATATATGTACCTACCATTGAGCGGAAATACAAAGAAGCTGATGAGTATGACAGATGCAAAATGGGAGATTCTCAAAAAAAAAAGGCACTACAAACAATACGGTTGTGTCTGGAAGCTTCGATGGCATTCAACATTTAAAAGGAAATGAAAATAGAAGGTTTAATGACGGCATTGTCCAAACTATATGAAAAAACCTCAGCCTCAAATAAGGCATTTCTTATGAAGTGTCTATTTAATATGAATATGTCAGAAGGTGGATCTATTGTTGATAATTTAAATGAATTTAACAAAGTTACTAGTCAGTTAAGTTTTGTAGGGTTAAATTTTGATGATGACGTTAGAGCTCTATTGTTTTTGTGCTCATTACCATAAAGTTGGAATGGTTTAGTTATGGCATTTAGTAACTTTGTCTCTGGATCTAGTACATTAAATTTTGATGATGTTGTTGGTGCCATCCTTAGCGAGGAAATGTGATGGAAAATCTCTGGTGAGACATCAAGTAATGCTTTGACTATAGAGCCTAGGGGAAGAAAAATGGAAAGAGGAAGGAGCCTAGGAAATCACAGTAAGTCAAGAAAAGTTAGATCTAAATCCAGGTCGGGGATAGTGTGTTGGAAATTTGGGATGAAAGGACACCTGAAGAAAGACTGCAAATATCTGAAAGGAAAAGAAGGAGATGGACAGCAAGAGAACAATCATGAAGTGAATGTGACAGGTGATGTATTGCAAGATGCTTTGATTCTTTCATTAGAAAATATTATTGATTCCTGGGTGGTTGATTCAAGGGCTCCATTCCATGCTACACCTGATAGGAAACATTTTCAAGACTATGTTCAAGGATATTTTGGACATGTTCATCTGGGTGGTGATAAACCCTGTAAAATCGTTAGAATGTGTAAGGTTTTTATAAAGCAACAGAATGGAAACCAGTGGCTATTGAGAAAGTTAAGGCATGTTCCAGATCTAGAATAATATTTATTATATACTATTAAAATATATATATATATATTATATAATTTTCAATATGGTGGTTAGGTGGTGAAGGTTGAGTAACTACATTTACATACAAAACCTAGAAGGTCACTAAAGGGACCCTGGTAATAGAAAAAGGAGAAAAGGTTGGTACATTGTATTTATGCAATGGTATTTCTTATTTTGTTAATGCTTTGATTTCCACAGGAGTAGATATTACATTGTGGCATTCCAGGATCGGGCACATGAGTGAGAAGGGGATGCAGATTCTTCACTCAAGAAATTTGTTCTCAAGTTTGAAGCATGTTGATTTGGATTTCTGTGAAAATTGTGTTTATGGAAAACATAGGAGAGTTAGATTTATTAGAGTTGGGAAGGAAAAGAAGAGTGAAAAAATAGAGCTTGTGCATATAGATGTATGGGAACCTACTCAGGTATCATCACTCAGTGGCTCTCGTTATTATGTTACTTTTTTTTATGATGCAACTAGGAAAACCTAGATTTATTGTATTCAAAATAAATATAATGTATTGGATACTTTCAAGAAATGGAAAGCTTTGGTTGAGAATGACACGGGAAAGAAGTTGAAGTGTCTCATATCAGAAAATGGAGGTGAATACTTCAGCTAAGAGTTTGATAAGTATTGTTCAGAGCATGGAATTCACAGAGAAAAGATAGTTCCAGGAACACCGCAAGAAAATGGTGTGTTAGAAAGGATGAATAGGATAATCATGGATCATGAAAGGTGCACGAGATTGCATGCGAGATTGCCCTTACAATTTTGGCTAGATTTTGTGGATATTATTGTTTATCTAATAAACAATGGGCCTTCAAGTTCTCTCGATGGTGGTATTCTAGAGGAGGCATGGACATGTAAAAAGGTAAACTACTCATTTTTAAAAACTTTTGGTTGTGAAGCATGTGTCCACATAAACAAAGAAAATATAAAAAAAAAAATTGAGGCAAAATCAAAGAAATGTACCTTTATTGGATGTAGTGTAAATGATTTTGGTTATTGCTTATATGATTATTAAAATCACAAAATCATTAGGAGAAAAGATGTCATATTCAATGAAAAGTTCTTGTATAAGGATCAGATGTAGGGAAAGAAAGGGGAAAAAGAAAACAAAGAATATGTAGTGCTTGATGAAATCATAGAAAAAATAAAGGTGCATGAAAATCATAATGATCAACAGCCACAACAATAAAAATAACCACCACAGATACGGGCACCTCAAACATCTGAAAGGGGTGTTAGAAGATCTACCAGGATAAGTAGACCCCCTGAATGATACTCTCCTTCATTATATTATGTATTGTTGATTGATTCCAGTGAACTAAAAAGATATGAAGAAGCAACGTACATAGAAACTGAGAAGTGGGAACAAGCCATGGAAGAAGAGATGGACTCCTTGATGCATAACCAGACTTGGGACTTAGTCAAGTTACCTGTAGGTAAAATAGCATCGTATAATAAATGGGTTTATAGGTTGAAGAAAGAACATGGAGGTAAAAAGAGGTATAAGGCTAGACTTGTGGTGAAGGGGTTTGCACAAAAGAAAGGTATAGACTTTGATGAATTTTTTTCTCCTATTGTTAAAATGACTTCAACCACAACCATTTTAAGTCTAGTGGCAGTAGAAGATTTGCATCTTGAGAATTTAGATGTAAAGACAGTCATTCTCCATGGGGATTTGGAGGAAGAAATATATATGCAGCAACCACAAGGGTATGAGATCAAAGGGAAGGAGAAATTAGTGTGCAAATTGAAGAAGAGTTTGAATGGCTTAAAACAAGCTCCAAGGCAATCGTATCTAAAATTTGGCAGGTGTATGTTTGAACAAGGTTACACTATATGTCATTCTAATCACTATGTTTATCCTAAAAATAAAAATGATGGTAGTTGTATTATATTGTTATTGTATGTATACGGCATACTTGTTGTAGGGTCTAACATGAAGGAAATAAATGTTCTCAAAGGAAGATTGGAAAATTCATTTACAATGAAGGATTTGGGTGTTGCAAAACAAATCCTTGGTATGAGAATAACTAGAGATAGGAAAAAACACAAATTAACATTGTGTCATAGTGAGTACATAGAAAAGGTGTTGTAAATATTTAATATGCAGAATGCAAAACCAGCTAGTACACATTTGTCTAGCCATTTCAAACTAAGTAAGGAGATGTGTCCCAAGACCCAGGAAGATATGGATTATATGTCTAAATTTCCATATGCATCAGTAGTTGGAACCTTAATGTATGCAATGGTCTCCACAAGGCCTGATATTGCACATGGAGTGGGAGTTGTAAGCAGGTACATGAATAATCCAAGAAAATAAAATTGGATGGCAATGAAATGGATTCTCAAGTATTTGAGAGGTACCACAAATCAAGAATTATTATTTGGTGGTTCAAACATTTCTGTACATAGGTAAGTCAATGCAAATATGGCAGGTGATAGAGATAACAGGAGGAGCACCACAGGGTATGTTTTTATTGTAGGTTTAACAATTGTAAGTTGGGTTTCAAAAATGCAAAGTGTTGTTGCACTTTCAACCATGGAAGCGAAGTATGTTGTTGCTACATAGGCCAGTAAAGAAATGATTTGGTTACAAAGGTTTATGGATGAATTGGGAAAGAAGTAGGAGATGAGCAGGTTATACAATGACAACCAGAGTGTCATTCATCTTGCAAATAATTCAGCATTCATTCCAAGACTACAACTATGCATCTCAAGTACCATTTCATACGAGCAATGTTGAAAGATGGATAGTTGAAGCTGGAAAAGATACACACTCACCAGGATCCTACAGATATGCTAACAAAAGTTGTAACGAGGGAGAAATTGAGATTCTACTCATTTTCAATTGGCCTTCAAGTACGATGAGGAAGACGATAAATAACTAGGTCCAAAGTGGAACAATTGTCCAGCAAGTGAAGCAATGATGGATTTTATATAATTAGTCTCCAAATGGGAGATTGTTGGGTGTGGAGCTTGATTATATTCCTGATTGTTTAGAGGTTTTTGCTTCAGACATGTTGGATCCTTGTTCCTAACCAGGCAACCTATTTAATCATCGTCAAGGGGGTCCAGGGGGGGCGAGAGTGACTTTTATGAGCCCCCCTGGAAAGGGTTCAGGGGCAATGCCCCCAAAGCTAAAAATAGATGAAAATGTTTCCTTATAAAATATTTTAATTTCATTTTTAATCTGGGTGGTTCATTAGGAGGATGATCTGATGGTAGAAGTTATGTTAACTTAGGCTTGTTTTCCTTAAAAGGCAACCCTCGATTTATATAACAAAATTGTATTGTGTTTGTGTATTATTATTCTGAGCAAGAGAGAGAGAGGAGGTTGTGTGAGAGCGAAGAGGAAATTACAGTGGAGTTGTTGTAGGTTTTATCTCTTCATTTTTTTGGATAATATATAAGGAAGGACTTGTTGTTTCCCCATGGGTGTAACCCAAATTGGGTGAACCACGTATGTTTGTGTCTCTCTTAGTTTATGTGTTTCTTTATTTGTGTTTATGCAATAATTTGTGTATTTCATTGCTCCATTAATTAATTTCTAACATCCATCTTACTCTTAGTGATCCGCTTTTCAAAATATTTCAAACTGGGACCACTTGTTACAAAATTGATTTGCTAACCAAGAAAATATCTACCCTTGAATTTATTCTATTGTATCACCATGCTTTAAACATATAGGAAAGATAGCATTAACATACTTATATTTCATAATCCTTTGTGAAATGACACCTATGATTTTTTCTCTATGTACTACAGTCAACACAATCAACAAATATCCAATAGGTCAAGAAATCACTAAGAACCTTGCATTTACATGAGTTGTCATTGTATTTCATGTGCAAAAAACCCTTTATTAGAGATCAAATTCTTTCCATACACTATGATCAGAATTGGATCATTATATTTTTTTTTCATCCATCTCGATGCATTTGGAGTGGAAAAAGTGGAGGAATCATCTAACGGGACCATTTTTACGGCGAGACCGAGTTTGGCGAAACGAGGTCTGAAAACTTCTGAGAGCGTTTTGAGGCATCAAACGAAATTTTTGGGGGGTAAAACTTTTTTGCTTTGGAGAAACACATTTTCATGCTATTCTACACTTATAAACCTTTCCAATGGCACAAGAAGCACATCAATCAGATTCTGTGTGCTGCTCAGAAGTTGACCTTCCTAGTTTCACACTAATAGTTCGGGAAGATGCTGCGTCATCCCCAATTATTCATGGAAAAGGGGATAGCCACATGTTGTGACGTAAAATACTCTAGAAGAGTCTATATTGTAACTCTAGCTAAGAGTTGATGTAGTCAACTTAACCACTAGTAGGCTATCAGGTTATGTTATAACCAGGCCACTAGGAGGAAGAGGCATTCCATTCTTTCGAGAGAATTTTGTTCCATAGATGAGCAAAGATATCTAGGAGAGATAGGAGGTTGAGCACACAGAGAGGATTTGTACAATGTAGCATCCCACAGGTCACATGAATTACTTCTTTGCACCTGCAACCATATTTCCATACAGAGAGAGAGTGAAGCGACCTCACCTTCTAGCTGGGTTTTCTCCCGAAAGGGTTTCCCAGAGAGAATATCTTATGTCTTATGCGTGTGTGAGATTATTTTGTCGTTCTCTAATTTTCTACATAATTTCCTTTTACATGCATGCACTAATTACAGTAAAATCTACAGATCTAGAAATTAAATAAAATTGTAATAGTGTAGAATCTCATACTTTTAATATAGTATTATCATATCTATTGTGACGCACTATCTAAGTGATTATCCACGGCAATTTACAGATCACATTATCATTGTTCAAAACAAATCCTCACTAAGTATATAGAGTTAATTGCTTGCATAATTCAATCTTCAGAACACCAAGGAGCAATGTCACACTTAATCCAAAGTTCAACTAATGATGATCTAACTTTTATTTATCCCTTTTGGTTGCAAAAGCACCACAGTACTATTTCACACATGTGGTTCCTCAAATGGAAAAAAGCACTAATACTAATTAAATATTTAAGGGAATCAAGAGAGCTTATGTATTAATATTGATCCCTCGACAGAACCATTCTTGTAAACGTGGTCCAAATGCCTATTCATTTCCTCAGCATAAACCTTATATAATTTCTTGGTTGACTCACCAGCTTCATCCTATTAACGCTTTGCTTCTGTATATTGCTCCTTATATCTCTGGACATAAACCTCTGAGTGTTAGCCCACCTTCATCCAATGCATTGTCGACACCATGTGATCATGTTTAAAGAAGCCCAGCGTAATGCGAAGATCAGTCAATAAAACCTTCCTAGTTTAGAACCCACCTGGCTAGCCCACATTCTTCTCATGCCACGTGGTTCCACTTACCCAAGCCCTACTCGATGGAATATTCATTTGACAGATCCTCAAACCCGCTTGTTGTATCCCAGTGCAATGGGAGAAGAAGTTTACAAAACCATCAGGGTAAGACCTCCAAGTGGGAACCACTCTTAATAAAGGTTCAAGCTTCTGACCCCACTTATTGTAGCCTTATGAGTTCACAGAAATAGTTTTAATACAACCTCTAGGTTGTAAATATTTCGAGTTGTCCCTCCTTTATTTAGTGCTCAGACGATTCCATGTGATCCCATTTTCAGAAGCTCGGAATGATGAAAAGAAATATTACAAGAGTTGTCAGGTAGAAGCCCCCAAGAGGGACCCACCTTTGTCTATCTTGTTGTGGCCATGTGACCCTGCTATCAATAATCAGGCTCAATGGTTGATTGACCTTAACAAACCTTTGGGGTATAAAGCCTCCAAAAGGAGCCCACATGAGATCAAATGTTAACACAAAGTCAGTTAAAAGGCATATATATTGTACATTGATGTAGAGAAGAGCGGGATTTCATGCCAAATTTCTTAGATTCCAAAACGAGACTTGATCTTACTTAAACAATCCCTACATCACTCAAGATCTATACACATAGCTTGCCATACATGTTGCCCATAAGAAAATACCAGATCAAACAATTTTGCATTTCCTTCTTCCCACCATATCAATCTTAATAAAAGACTAACCACACAAGCTTTGAGCTTGCTCCTTTACACACCATGTGCAAACCAATAATCCCACCATCTGGCTCTTTAATCGACCTCCTTTTATAGTGTTTTTATCCTCCAAAACCTTGGGAAAAATAACCAAGGATTTTCAAATACCTCACGCAGATAAATCAAGGAAATTATTCACCATATCAATTAATTATTAATTTGTCCTTTGATTTGTCCAAGGCTAACTTAAAATCATTTTGTTTATTTCTCTAATATTAATACCCAATAACCAATTGGGACATAACCACCACGATTAAAAAGGATTGGTCCAATAATTATAACCTTCATCCAATTAGAATATTCTTTATGTAAATCATATTAATTAATCAACCAATTCTTATGGATCAACCAAAATACCAAGCGCCAATATTTTTCTTGTGCAACTAGTATAGTTTCTATGGAGTTCTAGTGAACGCAAACTTGGTTGCCATCAAGAACAACATAGATCCATAATTCCAACACTTCTAATAATAACTCTTTATCTATGTCATCCCCTTATTGAGGAGTTTGGATCATATGGATTCTACTCTTCTACGATAGACAAAGTTGTTCATCGATATTATTATCTAAAATGATAGGATTTATCCAAATATAAAATGGTAGGATTTGGCTATGATGGGGTTTCATCTATGAGAAGTATTCATGAAAGTTTTATTATTAAGTTACTTCTTGAATTGCCTCACTTTTTATGCATTGATTGTGTAGCACATCATGAGGCACTAGATGCTTCAAATTATTTTCTCGAGATTAATTATATTGATAAGTTGGCCAATAAAGTATATTCATAGTTGGGAAAATCTTCAAAGAGGCATAGAGAACTTAAAAGTTTAATGAACATATTTCAAATTGATAAGTTACAAATACTTCAAATTCATCAAATCAAATGGCTTTCTAGAGGACATGTAATGAATGGGCTTGTCACAATCATGCCAAAATTGTTACAAGAATGGAAACATGATAATAAAAAGATGCATGAAATGGGAACAATATTTCAAGTTCAATTTTGTATTCATTTGCTTGCATATGTTCTAGGTGGATTAAATAAGATAATTCAATCATTTCAAGAGTATCATATTGATATAACATCTATTGGTATGCAATCAGATATGTGTATTGAACTTCTTCACGTAAAATTAATGTGAGATGTGTTTGAAGCAAATTCTCAACATGTTTCATATTTCTTAAAAAAGGAAGAACTTGGAAAATTGGAATTTTCTATTCACTTGGGTCACATACTAGGGAATATTATGTTCACTTTTGTAAATAATTCATCCAAAAGTTGATTGATTTCGAATGACAGGTTTATAGATTTTCCAGTATTCAATGCAGTAATTATTTAGTCCTTGTTCTTACCTTGAAGGAGAATGAAAGTGTAATATACCTCTTTAAACACACCTAATATATATACATATAATTTTCCTTATTTGTATTTCAATAACTTCATTATCCACTATTTTTCTATAGCATATAGTTGCAAATCAAGCCCACAAAAGGATTTCCTTGAAACTATCAAATTTATGTTTTTCATTTACTCTTATTCCTTTTCAATACCTTGCATTACCACTAGTATCATACTAAATTACTCTTACTTTTAAACTCATTATAGAGTTTTATGGTCCACCTTAAACTAATTCTTTATCATGAATGTTAATGTATTTCATTTGGGCTTGAATGCTTTCTTAAATTCTTTATTAAAATCACTATAATAACCAATTTAATATATACATTTATGTTTTGATTCTAAGAATACTCTTGCATTGGTTTATTAGGAGGATTTTACCCCTTCTCCTTTTCATTTATATTAAGGTTTAGTTTCCTTTTAAGTTGTCATTATTATCTTTCTAAGACTTGGTATCTCTTGCACATAGTAATATATCCATTCACATGGTTTATAGATATAGTATTCATTATTCCGTTTATAAATGTCCTACTCGTGGAATTTATGAACACATTTATAAATTTTGTATGTTATGTTTTGTATAATGTATGTAAAAAAATATTGGGTTTAATGTTTTATATTGGGTTATAATGTTGCTCTATGTTTGATGTCTTGTTTATCATGGTGATATGAGTTCTTTGAACCACAACAGTAGTTCCATCTGCCTTCACGTGGTGTAACTTAGAAATATGTGTTGCAGTTCCAATGATTGGTCAAATAGATCACAGGTAAGAGTTCGTTTTTTCCAGTTTTACGATTATCTTCCTCTATAGTTCTAATGAGTTTATGTTTATTAGTTTTAATGAACCTTTCTATTGTTCTTACAGGCTCGTAAAGAGTATTATTCCTAGGGTTTCTAAACCTTCTCAATTTCATTCGCTTATAAAAGTAATCTTTGATACATGGCTCTTTTGCTTGGTTACATTGTAACATTTTTATAGGTCTTTTCGACCTTATATTTTAACAAAGTCTTCTTCTAATTTGTATTGTAAATCGAATTTGGTTATTAGTTCTAATTAAATAGAACTATAAGTTGATTATTATGTTTCAATGTTGTCATTAATTTGCTTTATTAGTTCTAATTAAATAGAACTATAAGTTGATTATTATGTTTCAATTTTGTCATTAATTTGCTTCATGTTATTATAATTTAATAGAGATTCACTGTAGAATATTAATACTTTTATTGACATTTCCCTTAAAATTGGGGTATGTTATGATTTTAAGGTACCTCTATTGTATAATAGGTTTTTTCTTGAGTTCGTTAGATAAAGCTTCCTATTATTATTTTTAGAAATTATGTTCTTATCTTTTAAGTATTAAATTTTAAACTAAGAATACAACCTTGATTTTCCTTTATTTATGGTTACGTTAGACTGTTTTGGGTCATTACTTTTGATTTTTCCATTATGTTGTGGACATTACACAAATGAATAATTCTTGGATGATATAAATGACAAAACCTCCTTTCTATAAACAGGAGTCTAAGGGGTCACAATATAATCAAAGCTGACATAACAATAATAATATAAGGACACAACAATAACAATAGTGGACTTCTATGAGGCAGAATAATAACAATATGGAGACAATAGGGGTGCAACAATAAAAATAAGGGCTACAATGACAATAGTAATGGGGGAATCACTAGTATTATAGGGACCTAACATGCCCCTCTCCATCAAAAAAGTGTTGTCCTCAACGCTTGAGTAGTTCTGGATGCTTTTGTATAATTCTCACCCTCCCATGTGGAATCTTCAGTTGGTAAGTTCTTCCACTTGATGCGATAATCTGAAATTGATCGATTTCGTAGTTGTCGAGTTCTTGTTTTTGTGACTGCTTCAAGTTCCAATATGATTTTTCCTTCCTCGTCAAGTTTTGGCAATATTGTTTGAACTGGGATTTTGTCACCTATAACCTTCTTTAAGCGTGAAACATGGAAAACTGGGTGCACTCGGAAAGTTGTAGGAAGATCCAATTTGTATACCACAGTACCAATCTTTTGCAACACCTTGTACAGACCATAATACTTTGGCAATAATTTATTATTCTTATTAGCTTTCATGAGGGACATTTGCTTATATGGTTGTAGCCATGGGAATAACCAGTCACCTACATCAAAACTTATTTCGTTGCAATGTTGATATGCCTGTTGTTGCATTCTATTCTGCGCCAAAGTGAGGTTATCCTTTAAGAGTTGGAGAACTTGTTGTTGATGCTTGATGTGATCTTCCACTGCTTGAACCTTAGAATTTTCTCTTAAATATGATGTGATGGACGGTGAATGATATCCATAAAGTGCCATAAATGGGGTCATTTTTGCTGTAGTATGGAAGGAAGTTTTATACCACCATTTAGATAGAGGCAACCATTTGACCCATTATGTTTGTTTATCATATACAAAGCAACAAAGATGTCCTTCCAAACATTTTTTTACTATCTCAGTTTGCCCATTAGATTGAGGATGATAAGATGAGCTATGAGCTAACTGAGTACCAAGACAAGAAAATAATTATGTCCAAAAATTTCCAGTGAAAATGGGATCTTT
>APFE031594878.1:64573-113131 GCA_000404065.3 Pinus taeda | reverse complement strand
GAATGTTCAGCTTTCAACCTCCCCTCCCTTGGCCCAATGCCTGTATTTATAGTGTTCTAGAGGAAGTTATTTAGTTCCAACATCATTGGGATACTCCCTCTTTTGGATGGGGTAGCTCCTCTCTTGATGGGATAAGTTCCTCTATCATAGGGGTGCATGAACCATCTGGAGGCGCTCAATACACGTCAAACACTCTTCTAGAAGGCTCTAGAAGTGACCACAAGTAACTTTTTAGAGATGAAAATTGCGCCTTTTGACCTTTACAGGGGTACGCACCCAACCTTTAGCTTACAAAGCGTATAAATACGCAAGTACAGTGTGTTAAGAGTGCGTACACGCAGGCAAGGTAGAGAGAACCTGCGTACCCAGAGATAAACATGTTTTAAAGTGACTTTCTCTCTTTTTGAAGTTTGACATGAAGAGCAAAGGTTTGAGGCTTGACAAGGAGAACAAAATGGCTATTTAACTGCAGATAGTCATGGTGACAAATTTCAGTGTGACACCTACACCCTGAAATGTCAGTAACTTGACTACGATTGCCATCCTAGCTTTTGGTGGTGGAGGGGGTGGATGGGGTGTTGGTGTGGATGGACTCGACACTGGTGAAGCCGGTGATGCTGTAGACGGAGGTGGTATCAGTGGGAGCCGTTCTTTAATCAATCGGACCGCACTTCCTCACGAGATAGAAATCAAAGGGTTGTTTTCTACTTCTCCTGTTCTTTGATAACTCCTTCCACTCCATGTTACTCCAGACATCAATATATGCGCCGGATCTATTTTTTGCACAACATCATCTTAATCCAAGTATTCAATTATTTGATGTATTTACCCCTCGGTCCTAGGAGAAATTGCCTTTCTGCTTCACTGTGGCTTACAATTGTGTCTATCATGAATTCAGTGATAAATCCCCCTATGATCTGATCTAACCAGTGGTCTATTGCACACGCAATTTTATCTTCGGTAGCTTCCATCCTACACACCAGTTCTGGAGTCCACATTATTGGCTAGTCTAATCTACACCTTCCCACATTATCAGCTAACTTCACGACCTAATCATATAATTCTATCGGGAACATTATGAAGACGATCTCGTGTATATTCATGCATATATAGTGATCCAACCACCGTTCCTCTAATATCTGTAAGTTCCTGTTTTCCTGAACTGCGAACTCGTGAAGCTTCAGATACCACCAATATTCAAGTTCTTTCTTTGTAGGATTCCAGTGTTCCCACATCATACACCCCTTAGGCAGATTATGGTCCCGGCAATGGAACCATTTTTTGGCTTATATGGGCCTGACCCAGGTTTGGAAGCCAAACAAATCCTACAGCTACTAGCCCTTTCAGCAACAGCCCACGGAGCGTAAACTGAGGTCTCACCTGAGGTAGCAGGGGAGGGTGATGGAACCAAGTTTCCACACCCTAGGGATGTCTTGGTTTGGTCTAGAGGTTTTGCGCATTGGTTTACAGTTTCGCGCTGCTTGGTAATCGCACAGATCCAGCTTGAGTATATATTTCTTATTAGTGCGCTATTCTATTAGATGATGTGGTTATCAATTACCAAGGTCTTTAAGCCAACATTTAACCAACACAATTGATTCGCATATTAAAATAAACACATATTTATACTCATTCCAATCATAAGCAGATAAGATTAAACAAATATTATGAGAGTTTAGAAGAAACACAGAATTCTAGAAGAAACTTATCTTTATTTCCAGTTTGTCCTTAATATATCAAGATCTTCCCTACACACTCAGCTACAGGGGTCCACACACACAGTTGCAGAATTTCCAGGCCTCTGTAAACACAGCTGCAGAGCCCCTACCCACTATCCCAATCCCTCGACTCATACTTACAGATGCTTTCCAAATATCCTTTTGAAGAACCCATTACATTTCATATTATCAAAACTCTCTTCTCTCTACCCATAGAGCCTCGCTCTATTTATACACTTCTTTGGCCCATGAGCCCTACGCGGGCCGACCCTATTTACATTTTGTTACATTATTTTTGGGTGGATTACCCTTTGACTCAACCTATTATAATTCGTGCTCTACACTTTCAGTGGATTCTTTACCCTATCTTTACCCAAAATGTTCGGCTTCGCGTCCTCTAACTGTTGTGCGGGAATTCTGTTACCCAACAATCTTCCCATATTAAAGTGGAATTTATTCTCCTGAGAGTGAGTTTAACACTCCAAGTTACAATCCTTATTCTTATGCTAATTGTATACTAATGTACTTGAATCGTTGGTGGGTGAATGTGGTGTAGTCTTGAGACACCTTGTTTCAACGAATATGATTGGTTGTTTCCTATGTTGATGTCTATCAAGTGTAAATGAAGATGTTCCCTATCTTTGGTGTGATTTTTTGTATGGTTGGTGGGCGAAGGTGGTCCAACCTTTGGATACCTTGTATCAGTTGATAATATAGGTTGTTTCTCTAAAATCATTCATCCTCAAGATTTGGGATCCAACATCTAAGAGAAAGCACTAGCTGCAACTTTTTTATGGTTGGGTGGAGTGTTGAAGTCTTGCTCTCAATTGCTAGGTTTCATTGCTACATAAGATAAGTATTTACTTGATATTCTTATTTTTAAATGTTATGTGTAATTTTATTGTATCAGATGCATGCTTATGTTGTTAATGAGGAATGTGGAAATTCTTATGTGAAAGAGGGATGTTGATTCCTTGTATGAATTTATGAGGAATGGTTGAATTCTTATATATGTTGATATTTTGAATCTCAATGACTTTCAATCATGAGGAGATAGTGAATATTTGTGTTTACTTCATTAAATCTATTGAATATGATTTTATACCATGCATTATTGTTATTCCATTATTTTCTTGGTGTATATGAGCTATGTTGAATGGAAAGAAATTCATGATTATGTTGTGGTTGGGAAGTTGGGTTGAATACCCTATGATGCTAAGAAGTGCACTTAGATGCATGTTCTCGGTGTAGTTTACTTGGCAAGTTAATGGCCCGAGTTTTACACTCCTCCCAATGAATTCTAAGAGTAAGATGATTGTGTATTTCAACAAAGTTTAGTTGATGTTTGAACGTGTTCAATTCATGGTTTTGGTGGCCATGGTACACTAGATCGTCATTGAAGGAAACTAAATCCTCAACATGAAACCAAATCATGAAGTATTTGGGCCTATATAAAACTAGGATGAAATCAAGAAAAATATTCCAAGTAGCAATCCTCATAAACAAGTTGATAATCACATGTGGGACCCACTAAGTTGAAGTTCGATTTATTCATACAAGTTAGGTAGGTTAGGACCAGAAGTAAACCAGACCCATTGTCTAGTCGGGTGGAATCTACTATTCAAGGTTAGGTCAGTCAAGCCTTAGAATAGATGAAGCTGATAGTTTACTTGAGCTTGTTAGCCACTCAACTAAGTCAGGGTTGAGGCTCTGACCAAAGTTACGCATTATGTTTTTGGTGAAATGGACCAACTATTGACTGTACACAAGCACGCTTGTTCCACTTGGATGTGTCCATGGTGTTGGATTATCCATGTAGGCTTCGTGTAATTTTTGGGTATAGTATAGGGCATATTAATAGTCCAACATTTAATTGTCAATCTAGGAGTTTGTAAACTTGTAGGAAAAACACTAAAAATGTCAGAGAGAGCTCCCAACAACCTACAAATCAAATGCTATTCTAACTTGTGAATCAATCTCAAGAAAATAAATCACATCCTGCACTTCAAAGGAAGCCTAAAGAAATCATGATAACCAATCATGACAGTTGAAAACAAACTTCAATCAAACATTTGGAGAATGAAAGGAAAACCTAAATTGTTAACAATTTTCAAAAGGAACCTTCAACCATTGGCAAAGGGTAAATTTTAATTACCATTAAACCAAAGATCAAGCAATGCCTATCAATTCAAACTGAGGATCATGAGAAAATGGAAGATTGTTAATGATGAAAGAAATGCAAGCTCAAGATCAATTCAAACCATTCCTTGTGCAAATCAAATTAAAACAAGTATGCCCTAATTCTGCCTCATATGTCTCTATGTAACAAAATCCTTTTAAGAAATTAAAACCTAAAAGAATCATCCAACCTTGGCATACATATTTAATGTGTAAACAAATTATGAAAGAAATTGCTCGAATATAAATTCTCTTGCCTTCTTTGTCCCTCTGTAACAAAAATTATTCTTTCTTCGAAAAATGACCAAAAATATTATGGCAACTACAATGTGGGAGAAACATTATCGATCTCAAACATGATGTAGTTTCCCTTTATCAATGCAATCTCTCTAGCATGCAGGAATCACGATTCGAATGGTTAGTAACAAATATATATATATATATATATATATAATATATATATATAATATATATATATATATATATATAATATCTGTGTGTGTGTGTGTGTGTGTGTGTGTGTTGTGTGTGTGTGTGTGGCCTCTTCTCCTGATGAATACACAACCATTGTAAGAAAAGTTATTTAAAATTCGATTGATACAAGAAAGATCTCAATAGGCTATGATCTCACCATATGCATACATCTATACTCTAAATCATAATCATTTGAATTATTAAGGTGAAATCATCTCGTATTCTGGAGCACAAACCCACAATATTCTGTTGGATCTAAACCAATTTAAAAGAGTGGAATTGCACAATAAAATCTTGTAGAGGCAGAGTCTCAAAGAATAAGTTGACATCGTGAATACAAAACACTAGGAGAGACATACCCCATGTATACATGAAATCGACTGAGGTGACATGCAATCCCATATACTATTCATTGTAAAGAAATCTTTTTAACTTACAAGAACAATTTTCCAATATCGTAGTAAACACAACAAGTAAAATGACATCAAATTTTAAAAAAAGTGAAAGAGACTATCAGAAAATAAATATTATGATCTGATATTACACACACTTCTAACATATTAAATGATGAATTAAACACTCTTCACTTAACACATCGCAATCCAACCTAATTCTAAATAATTCAGATTGGTTTTGAGCTATCTAATGGCCAACCCAATGAGTCTCCACCCTCTGTGAATGATATGGTTCACACAGAGATTATAAACATGAAATATTCAACCAAATTGAAAGGAACCTAGCATGAAGTGGTTCAATTAATCTTGAAAGTGTAGTCTTTATATGATGTAGGAAAATATCATACTCCAGCAAACTGAGGGAGCAATCTGCAGGTCGACTATACTCGCGTAATACTACATTGGGATCGTCTCCTGCCCCCCTTGTCTCCAGAAAATATTCTATTTTATATAGATATTTACATTGCAAATTGGGACATTAACAATCCAATCGAATACAAAAGGAACATATCACAAATCGTAACAGTTTTCCATGGATAAAAGTCAGATCTAGTTCTGGTGCAACTAAATGTCAAATAGAGGAGTTGAATCTGGTACATCAAGGACTTTTTTGGTAAATGGCTCTTCTTTTCTCAGTCTACGATTCATGGTGAAAACTAAGTGTGATGTTGAACAATAAGTAGTTCCCAAAATATCCTCGAACTGATATTCAAATTTCCAGCTAAGTAAAGTCGTCCAAATTTGAGTAATTGAATTAGTCTACTCATTCTTTGACTCTCGTGCAAGAACTTGATTTGTGGTGTAGGTAGTAGGAATTATTATAAAAAACTGGTGCAAGAATCCTCATGAGTGCAGGAATCCCAATTCATACAACAATATGATTCATAGTATAAGGAGGTGAGTGCGGGATCAAAGCCTGTTGGCATATGTGTAGAAAGGTAATCAACTAATTTTAAACCTGCAAACACACAAACTATTATTAATGATGCTTTTAATATTTAAATCTCGTTAAAACAAGGGAATCATGGAAAATAATAAATCCTTACTTTATTGTCTCCAAGAATTGACAAAACCATGACAATAACCATTCAAACTAAACAAAAGCATGAGGGATTTCAGAGTAAAAAAAAAAAAAGACAAAACAGAGGCATGACATCCCCCCGTGTTGATCATCTTGTATGTCCTCATGCAATAAAATCAATTTGTTTACTGTCGCTCCATTGAAAAAAGCAATATTAAAACATCTATGGATTAACTTGACACTTCTAATAGTGTTCCTACAACTTTGTGCAATCAACATTTCCTTTGCTAGATAGAGCTTGTTCTAAAAAATAGAGTGTCTGTAGGACTCTTTATTTATTAAGGCTGATTTCAAGAAATTCTAACACAACGGATTTCATAGGAATGCTAAATTGAAAGGATGGTGTTATTTACTAAATAAAATAGCCAACTATTAAAATTTCTAGAAGTATCTCAAGGGAAGCCTTGATGAGAAGTTTGACTTTAATATCCTCATTGTAAATATAAGTGACATGATTTGAAAGCCATGGTGTTAAGAATAGATATAATAATACCTTCCCACAGTGACCATATTACCATTATCCAACATATAGTTGAATCTCCTCTTGTTCAGGAAAAGTGAATCACATGCACTAAGGGTCCCACTTCCATTAAAAAAAAATTATTCCAAAGGATAACTCCAAAACATAATGTCGAAAGGATATTAAATCCATTCTTAGAGAGATATGATAATGAGTTCAAGGAAAGAAAAAAAATTCCAAGTAAATCATAGTGTCAAATTAACTTTAATACCACAGGCATGGCCCTGCTACCAGTAGGCGTCTATAACCCCATTAAAATCATTTACATTTTTTTAGAAATTAAATGAAGGCCACTTTCTTGGCTTGGTAACAAACTAATGACAGTGTCATTCACAAGGAGTAACAAGAATGAACAAGCTAGATTGTGATGAGACCTCTTGTCTCCCATATTTTCAACTAAAAGACATTACCCTGACTTGGTGACCAGTAGTGGTAATTCCATTTTCGTTGGGACCCATGATCATGGTAGGTCGTCTTGCAATGAGACATCATATCCCTCAATTAATTTGTTTATGAAAAAAACTCTGATTATGATTAACCACAGATATGTTACTTAATAGGTGGGGAGGAAAATCTACTCCTTAAGAGCACAGAATCGCGTGAAAAAATTTTAATTACTAATCTTTACTAGTTGGTAATGCTACCCTAAAGATTCATTTTAAAGAAAGCATCGCAGATAATGAATGAAATATTCCTCAAGTTAATCATGATAGGGTACTTATGACAACTCATTATGGGTTTATAAGAGTGGTCTGCCATAGGAGTATTTTCATCAATACCTTCGAAGAGAAACTTAAAAATATTTCTTGGGTGATAGTTTGATAGAATGAATAGGCTAGAAGTAGGTTTTTAATCTTATGTATGGAAAGTATTAAACATGACTATAAAAACACACATAACTCACCCAATGAATAATATCAGTCAATAATCAAAGTCACTTTATAAAATATGAGGCATTAAGAGTGAATTTCTTCTGACGGGTCTTACCACAAGAGTTCTTAATGTAAAAAAAATCAATAGTTGTACCTTAGGAGTTGTGGTTTCAAAAGTGTTATTGTAACAATTTTATTTGAAATGACATTTTTGTTCATTATTCTTATACTACCCTAACTTAATTTAGAGAGAGGAATAACTCCTTCAAGTGTAGGAGTAATTCCAATGTAACCATGTGTTAGGGCCCTAGAATACTAGTGATTCCCCCATTACTATTGTCATTGTAGCCCTTATTGTTATTGTTGTGCCCCTATTGTCCCCATATTTTTATTATTGTAACCCTGTTACACAAAAAAATGTCACCATGACTTTCTACAGTTTGTGTGAGTCCATCAACACTCATACATACCTCCTTTGCAAGTCTTAAGCCTCAGCTCTTCATGTCAAGCCTTGAAAATGGGAGAAAGGCCTTAAAAATATCTCAAATCCTGGTTTCGCACTTTCTCCTAGCATTGTCTGCGGTTCCGCACCGAATGGTCATGTTTCCTATGAACCTAACTGCTCTGTCTGTTGAGTAATGGGTGTGAATTCCTGTAAAAGTTAAAAAGGCATGAGTTCATTCTTAAAAACTCATCTTGGGTCACTTCTAGACACTTCTAGAAGGAATATTGCACTGGCAAGTCTGCTCCACCTTGGTTCATCCATTCCAAGACTAAGGGAGTAACTCATGATATGAGGTTCTTACTCCATTGAAGGAGGAACTTATCCCTTTCAATGGTGGAACTGCAACTTCTATTTGCACTATAAATTTAGGCATTGGGCTGGTTGTAGGGGAGGTTGAAAGCTGAAGATTCTTGAGGGTAAATGCTACTGGAAATTAGACTTCCTTTTTGAGCTTGTGAGAGGAGAGATCACATACCTTTCATGTCATTTGGGAAGTGAATGAGACTTGTCAAATTAGAGGAGACTCCTGCTGGACCCTGGAAAGAACTTGTGCAACATCAAGGCAAAGGTTGTAAGGTTCTTTTATTCATAAGGTTAATACAATCAAGTTTATTTTCCTCAATGAACTGTCTCTAATGTTTTATTTTATGAGCTCCTTGATCTTCTTAATGAACATGTTTTATTATAATATCTATGCAGGTGTTCTTTGATGTGTGTTTATTTGTGTATGCAAGTTATTGAAAAGGAACTGCTTGAAGCTGTTGGAATAAAACTGCCACAAACAAGCGTTGGACCGAGGTAGGGTCTTTTACACCTCTTAGTTTTCATTTATGAACTGAAACATGTTTCGAGAAAATATATTTGCTTGTGCTCTTTGTTGCTAGATATCATTAGATACTAGGGAGATCGGTCTTGTCCGCAAGAACGATTTATCCGGCCAACAAATTGGCGACTCCACTGGGGACTGGTTTGGTTTGGTTTTTGATTTGTCTTTGCTTTGACTTGAGAAACTTGAGTTTTGGTTTTTGATTTTTCCTTGATGCGTGTGAGTTTGGGTACTTGTTAGATCCTAGTTTGATTTTTATTTTTCGAAATTTTGGAAGAGGATCGTACCTTATGCATTAATTATAGTGCGGACCTGTCCGCACTATTACAGTGTAACATAGAGCGGTACCGCACCTGGTTTTATTGGGGGCCTGCGAACCCTGTCAAAA
Source organism: Pinus taeda (assembly GCA_000404065.3). NCBI lineage: Eukaryota > Viridiplantae > Streptophyta > Pinopsida > Pinales > Pinaceae > Pinus > Pinus taeda. The sequence goes on along the minus strand of APFE031594878.1, from coordinate 104,114 downwards.
TTTTGAAAACCCTAAGATCCATCTGCCCAATTAGGTTTAGCTTTTGTCCATAATTGTTAGTTTATGCCCAGACCTGCACTTGTCTTGACAAAAGTTCCTTGTGAGTTAGTTTTCATTGGCATTTTCGTTTGAAGTGATTTTCTAGAAGTTTTACCTGTTCGATTGATTTTTGCTTGGTGTTCGTAGTAGCTCAAAGATCATAAGCCTTAGAGCCTTAGATCACCTTGGTCTCTCTGGTCATCTTGCTGAGTTTGACTAGCTCATGAAATCTATCCTTGAAGAGAGCTAGATCCCATTTGTCTCTTTTGCAAAACTTGATTAAACTTGATTAAAAGTTTCAAATTTCATTTTTTATTAAAACATAATTGGATGTTTTTGATTAGTTTGTTGAGCTGAACAAATTGATCCTTAGTTAGCTGAAAGACTAAGTTGAGCATCCTCAAAAATATTTCAAGTTTCTTTTCAATCCATTTTTCGTTTAGATCATAGTTTTGAGTTTTTCATAGAAATTATAGAAGCTTGTTGAAAAATTTATTTTCAATAGTTTTTTAGAGTTTTTCTAGAAATCTTAAAAGCTCTCTTAAAAGAATTGTTTATTCTTGTAGTTGTTGATTGTTGAAAAGCAAAGGGATTTTCCATGAGTGTGATTAGTAGTCTCGTTTTAAAGTTCTTTGAAAAAAAAGAGTTTCCTTTCAGTTGCATGTTAAGAGAAGGATTTGATTTTCAAAGCATTGCATTTTCAGCTCTTCCTTAGCTAGAAATTCATTGAAAAGAAAAAGGAATTGTTATCATCTTAGGTGCATTTTTTAGTGTTTTGGAATCGAGTCTTCATACCATAAAGTTTCATCTCCGCACCTATTGACTTAAGAAACAAACAATAAAATTAACGCTTAATTAAAATCAATCTAGCAATCTTTTTATTTTCCAGGGCTCTTTTCACCAACATAGCTTAGGCTAGTATCTTGGAGTAGGGAGTAATTAACTCTCCAAGATAGTTTAAACAAACAAGTAGTCGATCTTGCAGTAGGGAGAAATTCCAATTGTTACATCTATGCTCTGGGAAAGCTCCTCTTAAAGGAGAAGCACGAGATCATATCCGAACCAGTGTGGGAATCAATCCTTCCTCATTGGGAACGATAGAAGATATTCACGTATTAAAAACGGTAAACCTCGGATTGACCATTGTCGAGGAGCCTGGGGTCACTTGTTGGTAAACCTTGGATTATGTCAAGGAGCCTTCAAAGGGATTGAGCTTGTTACTCTGCCCTTAAGTGCGTATCGGATCGTAGACTGTTCCCCCAAGTATATTTGTTTCCGATGGTAACCTTAGTGACCATAATCTTTAGGATTCTTTCCTAGGTGACAGTGGAGGGAAGATCCCATTGTACCTGGAGCAGACGTCGACTAGACTCACTTGGACTCTCTAGGGGGTTATCTTCACTCGAGACGGTTATAGCGAAGAAACTTGTGCTAGTCTATTTCATTAAGCAGCTTGTCGGGGTAACTATTCCAACCGCCATTTCTGTATTGAATTCTACGACGTTGGATTTCATCACCAACTAGTGTTTTCGATCCAGAAAGATATTGTTTGTGTGTGGTTTGATCTCCTAGATTTATTAGGTGTGTGCTTCAAATTGTTTGGTTCTTTAGAGACTTTAGGTGATTTTCTTGAGATTTTCTTTGTTTTCATGTGAAGTAATTAAGTAATTAATCGTGGCTGAATTACCAAGACAATCCCATCGATTGCAGGGGCAACCTCCCGAATTTACACCGAGTCAACTTGAAGGGCTGCGAGCCCTTGTCGCACCTAGTGAAAGTAGGGTTGGGTCGTCGGAGGCCGGAGAGTCTTCGTTGATTATACATCCTGATCATCTAGTGCAAGCAACAGATCATATTTCCGAACCGATTTCATTTTCCGAGGTTACTGCTAGTATCACTCCTACTAGCTCATTAGTTGAAGAACCTGAAATCTCTGAACCTGAGACTAAACCTGCTGCTACTCCATCTTCAGGATTTGCTTCTCCTGTTTCTAGTGGTCCTAGTTCACCCAGAGTAGAAAATATCATTACCGAGAATCTTCCTTTTGGACTCATTTCCATTGAAGAAATTGTAAGTTCGAGTCCGAACGAAGGTATAAGCATCCCTGAAAATAAACCGACTATCGAACTTAGGGAGCGTGAATCCATTTTCTACAGTCCCATTAGAGGTGACGCTTGGTATATTTCGTTGACCAATTTCTTAGAAAATCCAAGTCTCGCGTCTTCACCACCTCGATTTCTTTTCCATCCAACACGCAGAGGTTATTATCCTCCTTTGAATATGTCGACACAGTCATCCTTGTTTTCTCAGACGCCAGAAACTTTTTTACATGGCAGTCCTTCTGTTCCTCCTGGGTATCAGTGTTTATATGGTACGTTTTCAGGAGCATCTCCTCAACCCATCGAATATACAGTATCTCCTGGTCATAACGGAACTAAACTGTCAAGTGTCGAAGAGACTCTTATGATGTTTGGTACTACTACTAATCCACAACCTCAAGGTAGTTCAATACCGTTGGGGGCAGCCGCAAGGTACTCAAATACCGCCTGGGGGGCAACCTCAAGGTAGTCCATTACCGCCTGGGGGGCAACCTCAAGGACAGTATGTCCCTACGGGACAGTATTTTCCTCAAGGTTAACCCTAGTATCAATATGTACCTCAAGGTCAACCCCAGTATCAATATGTGCCTCAAGGTCAGTACCAACTCCAAGGTCAGAACCAACCTCAAGGTCAATATCAACCTCAAGGTTTTCAACCACCTTCAGGTCAATCATTTGTTCAAGGACCCGGAAATGTACCATATAGTTATCAATCTTACACTCAACCTGGTTTTGGTCCTCAATATGCTCAACCTGTTATGGGTCCATACCCCGGAATGAATGTGGTGTGGGATCAACAGACTCCGCAACCCAGTGTGCAATTGTCATCTCAATCTGGACAGTCTTTTGTTTCTGGTTCACCCCAGCAACCTGTCCAGCCTACTAGTCAAACTGCTACACCTGGGGTGGCTCATCAATCTGGGCCTAGTTCACCTAGAACTCCATCCCAAAAGTCTGCTGCAACTGCTGCGGTCTCTGTTCAATCCACTCCACCCATTTCTGGAGTATCAGCGACACCAGTTTCTATTGCTCCTGCATCAACTCCTCAGGCCTCTTTACCCCAGTCTGGACCTACAATCCAAACTCCGATTTCAATGCCTGTAAGACAACCTGGGGCCTAGTATGGTTTTCACAAGTCAACCCCAATTTACTTATCAACTGTACCAGGGGCAGTACCAATTCGGTGCTGCTGTGCAGAACCCGGCTTATCAGTATCAACCATACCCTGGGTATATGTATCAACAACCTCAACAACCCCAGTATGGTCCGGTTAATCCTAGTTTTCCAGGAGGATATAATATCCCAAATGCAAATCCGATACCAAGTTATCCTGGATATCCTCCTGTTGGGGCTGGTCTTATGACCCCAAGTTTTCGGGATCCGAACCATCAGTTACCGTTTATAGCAACTTTGGATTTGCCTGACTTGTCGCGCCTTACGAACGATCCCATTAATTATTTCTGTTTTGGCCGCCAATGCCGAATAAGTTGCCCAGTGATATACCAAAGTTTGAGGGGAAGTCAGGAGAAGATCCGTCTAATCATGTGATGACTTACCATCTCTGGTGTGCATCGAATTCCATTATAGATGATTCAATTCATCTTCGTCTTTTTCAATGCACTTTGATTGGCCTTGCAGCGAAGTGGTACATTGAGTTGCCACGAGGCTCTTTTTACAATTTTAGTCAGTTAGCCACTTCCTTCCTTACTCATTTTCAGCTGCCAGTCCGATATGACAATGGCACAGAATTATTAACTTCATTAAAACTGTCAACATCGTTTAGTGAAAGTTTTTATCCCGGACCAAAATTTTGGCAGAATGGTTTGTAAAACCATTATTACCCAAAATAACTGAAGATGTAGCCAAGGCAGGAGTGGTTACCGAAGAGCAAGTAATTGCTCAAGCTCAGTACCTTGACTTAGTTTATACGCAGTCAGGTACGTTACACGAGAAAATCCCCGACCTTCCGAAACAAAATCAAATAGCTGCACCTCCCTCAGGGTCTCATGCCACTGACGGTATGATTGGTACTGTTAATACCAAGAGTAAGAAGAAATCCTCCAAGAATTCTTCTCCTATTATAACTTTACCAGATTCCCTGAAGGGAGAGTCTTCACCTGAAATTTCTACCGATGTTCATGTCGTAGAATCATCTACGACCAAATCAAAATCTAACGGTAAGAAGAAAGGCAAGAAGAAGAAGAAGAAAAACTCGAAAGGAGAAATCAGATAAACCTGAATCTACTGACGAGAAACGTAAACTTCGCTATCCTTGTCTCATCTGTGATGAGGAGCACTTTACAAGAGATTGTCCACATCATGCCGAGGTTGCAAAAATCGTCAAAGGTTCGCAAACATCTGTTGTTTTGAAGGATCCTTTTCCAAGTCAAGACAGTAAGATGATAGGTTCTTCCTCTAGTGCCTCGGAAGAGCCCATAATGATGATGTCACATGTAAGGATTGCGACACGATCGCAAGCTTATGGAAGAGTGAGTCCTCTTGGTGGTAAGGAAGCAGAATCTTCTAATTCCAATCCATCAACCTCAGCTCCGTCTGGTTCCGATCCGCTACAGATCGAGAAACCAAATCCCGACTTAGTAATCAAACCCCCGCTAAGGGTATACTTCGAAAGTCAGCTTTCAATCCACATGCGAGAGCTGCTCAGAACTATAACATTGTTGAAGACTTAGCTGTTTCACCTTCAGCAATGTCGGCTTTGGAAGTGCTACAATCTTGTCCAGCACAGCGTAAAATGCTATTGTCGGCTATAGGAGCTGTTGATCTTCAGGACTCAAACCTCATAGTATTCGATTTAGAAAATAGTACACCTCGTTCACCTCATCAAATGGCCTTCTAGATTCCAGTGTTAGTAAAAAACAGAGCTTGTTTTAGGACTGTGATTGATGAGGGAGCTTCCATATATATTATGTCGATACAGTGTTGGAAAACCCTTGATTCTCCTACACTTAATCAATCCCCGACGATTCTGAAGGCCTTTGATGGCCGAGGGTTTCATCCTTATGGAATTTTGCAGGACTTACCTATAGGGGTTGAAGGAAAAGTTGTTAATCTAGATGTGGAGGTGGTTGATGCCCCTCTAGATTACAACCTTCTTTTGGGTCGTAGCTGGTCTTACGCCATGACTGCTGTTGTTTCATCGGTCTTTCGGCTTATTAAATTCCAACACAATGGAAAGATCGTTACAATAGATCAGTTAACTTACTTTTCGTCTGACCCATCCTCTGCTGAGAGTATTCAACATGTTGGAAAAACCGCTATCCCTTATAAGGATGTTGGGGTAGGATTAGTTAAAGATTCGGGTTTACTCGGAACTTTTTCATTTCCTCCTCCCAACGTACCGTCTCCTTTCGCAACCATTCATATGATTTCGTCAGAATCCATAATTCTTGACGATCCTTGGATCGTTCCATTCGATTCTGCGGTGGACTCTCTTGGCGATGCCATGCCTTTGAGTCCCTTTGAAGTTGCTTATCAGGCAGTACAGTCATTTTCCGACTCAAGTTCAACCAGTCTTGATCTAGTGAATGAGATCCATGGAAAATCACTTTCAATCTCAACCTCAGAGTCAACAACCTTTTCGGAAACCATTCACACCGATGAACAAATTTGGGAACTATTGTCTGTTGATGCATTACCATGGGAAGATCTTCATCATTGGTCTTCGTTTTTACCTGAGATTGATCATTTTGAGAATGATTTTTCATCTATTTTTACCGTTGAATATGTCAAAGAACCGCAGAATCCATTGAAACATCCTGATTCTGAACAAAATTTAGCCAATATTTCTCGAACGGCTCCTATCGACATTTCAATCAAACCTGGGATTGTTGAAAACATTCACATAGGTGCTTCTTGTACGGACACTGAAGTCAACACGTATGAAGCCCTATTTCAAGAATTCCGCGACGTGTTTGCTTGGTCCTATGAAGAAATGCTAGGAATTGATCCTTCAATTGTTGTTCATGAGATCAAAACCTACCCGGATGCTAAACCCGTCCGACAACGGTTGCGTCAGATACACCCACGAAAAGTTGTCGCCATCAAAACAGAAGTTGAGAAATTACTTAAAGCAAGTTTCATTTATCCAATTCCTTTGACGAATTGGGTATCAAATATTGTTCCAGTTACTAAAAAACAAGGGACGATAAGAATATGCATCGACTATAGGGATATTAATCGTGCTTGTCCCAAGGACAATTATCCCACACCCTATATCGATCAAATTATCGATGATTGTGCCGAAATTTTCTCCTTTATGGATGGTTTTTCCGGTTACAATCAAATTAACATTCTACCTGCCGATCAACCAAAAACGGCATTCATCTTTCCATGGGGGACATTTGCTTATTGCAAGTTACCTTTTGGATTGAAGAACGTCAGAGCAACTTTTCAAAGGGCAATGTCTTATGCATTTCATGACATCAAGCACATTGTGCAGCCTTATCTCGATGATTTACCAGCTCATTCATTACGTAGAGCCAACCATCTCACTTACTTACGAGCAATTTTCATGAGATGTAGGCATTATCGGATTAGGCTGAATCCGCACAAGTGTGTTTTCTGTATAGAAACGGGTCGGTTACTGGGATTTGTTGTATCCAAAGCCGGCATTCGTGTCGATCCTTCGAAGGTCGAAGCCATCATCAAGTTACCACCTCCTTCGACACTTCGCCTACTCCAGAGTTTGCAAGGGAAAGCAAACTTTTTACGTCGTTTCATTCCTAACTACGCCGAGATTACAAAAAGTTTCACCCGGTTGTTGAAACAAAACACTCCATTCTTTTGGGACGAGATAGACGACAAATATTTTGATGCACTTAAGCATTCGTTGACCCATGCGCCGTTATTGCATCCTCCCAACTACAACCAAGATTACTTCTTGTACCTTGTCGCTTCCCATTCCACCATTGGAATGGTTTTAGTTCAACAAGATGAATTCGAAAGTGAACATGTGATCTATTATCTTAGTCGGACTCTAACTCCCACTAAGTTAAAAATATTCACATGTGGAGAAACTGGCCTTAGTTGCAGTTCAAGTTGTTCAGCGATTTCGTCATTACATTTTGTTACGCAAAACCACGGTCATTTCCGACTGTAACCCTATGCAATACATTTTGACTAAACAATTGCTAGGGGGCAAGTATTCCAAATGGATTGTCATCCTACAGGAATTTGACTTGGAATTTGAGAAGGCCAAGTCAAAGAAGTCTTTGGTTTTTGTGGAATTAATGTGTGACTTCCCTTGTGCTGATACCGAACATGTGGCGGACGAACCCATTGCGGATGAATCCTTGTTCCTTATCAACACTGTTGATCCATGGTACGGAGATATCATTGTCTATCTCCAGACCCAATATTTTCGGCCAGACATTTCATGATCTCGACGCCGGAAAATCCGATTCCAATCCCAACCTTACATTATTATTGGAGATACTCTTTATCGTCGTGGGGTAGATTCTGTTTTCCGTCGGTGTCTTACTCATGACGAGGCTGAGAAGGTTCTTAATGACTGCCACTCTGGAGCGTGTGGCAGTCATATGTCTGGGTATGCCACAGCCCAAAAGATTTTATGCGCTAGCTATTTCTGGCTATTTCTGGCCGTCCTTATTCAAAGATTATATTACTGTCGTCCAGAAATGCCACAATTGCCAACTATTTGATCGTAAGATGCGCGCTCCTCCTACTCCTCTCCACCCTATCATTGTTGTTGGTCTATTCGCAAAATGGGGTATCGATTTTATTACATGTAACCCTCACTCGGCCGGGGGGCATGCGTATATCATCCTTGCGGTAGATTATTTTACCAAGTGGGTCGAGGCGATGCCTACATTTTCGGCAGACGGCAAAACTGCTGCGATTTTCGTTTTCAACCATATAATTGCTAGGTTTGGTGTTCCCCAAGCGATTATCACTAACCATGGGAGTCATTTTCGAAACATGATGATGACTGAACTTATAGATCAGCTTGGCCTGCATCACGATAGTTCCACACCATATTACCCACAGGCCAATGGTTTGGTTGAAGCAGTCAACAAAGTTCTAGTCACCATGATTCGACGAATCATTGGGATTCATCGGTCGAATTGGCATAACATGTTATTTTCAGCGCTTTGGGCGTACCGAACCTCAGTCAAATCATCAACAGGTTTTACTCCCTTTCAACTAGTTTACGGTTTAGAGGCAGTATTGCCCATTGAATGCGAAATCCCGTCATTACAAATTGTCGTGCAATTATTACCAGCCACTTCCGAAGAAGAAAAACATTTATTATACTTAGCTCAATTAGATGAGAATCGACGCAATGTTGCATTAGCTGTCGAAACTTATGCCAAAAGGATTAAAGCTCAGTATGATCGAAATGTTACACCCCGCAATTTTTCGGAAGGAGACCTAATCTTACTTTACAATCAAGCAAACGATAAGCTAGGGGCTGGCAAATTTGTACCCATGTGGCATGGTCCGTATATTGTCAAGCGAAAGCTAGCGAAAGGGGCCTATGAGCTAGAAGATTTTGACGGTGTCTCTTTAAGTAAACCTAGGAATGGGCTTTATCTAAAGCGATATTATGCTTAAAAGATTAGTGTGGAGATTTCATAGACTAGTTTCTTTTTAAGAACACACCCTCCCTTCTTTCAGGTGAAGACTCTCCCTTCGGGGAATCTGGTAAAGTTATAATAGGAGAAGAATTCTTGGAGGATTTCTTCTTACTCTCGGTATTAACAGTACCAATCATACCATCAGCGGCATGAGACCCTGAGGGAGGTGCAGCTATTTGATTTTGTTTCGGAAGGTCGGGGATTTTCTCGTGTAACGTACTTGACTGCGTATAAACTAAGTCAAGGTACTGAGCTTGAGCAATTACTTGCTCTTCGGTAACCACTCCTGCCTTGGCTACATCTTCAGTTATTTTGGGTAATAACGATTTTACAAACCATTCTACCAAAATTTGGTCCGGGATAAAAATTTTCACTAAACGATGTCGACGCCGCCATTCATGAATATGGTCTGAAATATATGTGGACGTCGACTGTTTTAATGCAGTTAATAATTCCGTGCCATTGTCATATCGGACTGGCAGCTGAAAATGAGTAAGGAAGGAAGTGGCTAACTGACTAAAATTGTAAAAAGAGCCTCGTGGCAACTCAATGTACCACTTAGCTGCAAGGCCAATCAAAGTGCGTTGAAAAAGACGAAGACGAATTAAATCATCTATAATGGAATTCAATGCACACCAGAGATGGTAAGTCATCACATGATTAGACGGATCTTCTACTGACTTCCCCTCAAACTTTGGTATATCACTGGGCAACTTATTCGGCATTGGCGACCAAAACAAAAGATAATTAATGGGATCGTTCATAAGGCGCGACAAGTCAGGCAAATTCAAAGTTTCTATAAACGGTAACTGACGGTTCGGATCCCGAAAACTTGGGGTCATAAGACCAACCCCAGGAGGAGGATATCCAGGATAACATGGTATCGGATTCGCATTTGGGATATTATAACCTCCTGGAAAACCAGGATTAACCGGACCATACTGGAGTTGTTGAGGTTGTTGATACGTATACCTAGGGTACGGTTGATACTGATAAGCCGGGTTCTACACAGCAGGGCCGAATTGGTACTACCCCTGGTACGGTTGATAAGTAAATTGGGGTTGACTTGTGACAACCGTACTAGGCCCAGGTTGTCTTATAGGCATGGAAACCGGAGTCTGGATTGTAGGTCTAGACTGGGGTAAAGAGGCCTGAGGAGTTGATGCAGGAGCAGTAGAAACTGGAGCTACTGATACTGCAGAAATGGGTGGAGTGGATTGAACAGAGACCGCAGCAGTTGCAACAGACGTTTGGGACAGAGTTCTAAGTGAACTAGGCCCAGACTAATGAGCCACCCCAGGTGTCGCAGTTTGAGTAGTAGGCTGGACAGGTTGCTAGGATGAACCAGAAACAAAAGACTGTCAAGATTGAGATGACAACTGCACACTGGGTTGCGGAGTCTGTTGATCCCACACCACATTCATTCCGGGGTATGGACCCATAACAGGTTGAACATATTGACGACCAAAACCAGGTTGAGTGTATGATTGATAATTATATGGTACATTTCCGGGTCCTTGAACAAATGATTGACCTGAAGGTGGTTGAAAACCTTGAAGTTGGTATTGACCTTGCGGTTGGTACTGACCTTGCGGTTGGTACTGACCTTGAGGCACATATTGACACTGGGGTTGACCTTGAGAAACATATTGATACTGGGGTTGACCTTGAGGAAAATATTGTCCCGTAGGGACATACTGTCCTTGAGGTTGCCCCCCAAGCGTTAATGGACTACCTTGAGGTTGCCCCCCAGGCGGTATTTGAGTACCTTGCGGTTGCCCCCCAGACGGTATTGACCTACCTTGAGGTTGCGGATTAGGAGTAGTACCAGACATCATAAGAATCTCTTCGACACTTAACGGTTTAGTTCCATTATGACCAAGAGATATTGTATATTCGATGGGTTGAGGAGATGCTCCTGAAAACATACCAGATAAAGACTGATACCCAGGAGGAATAGAAGGACCGCCATGTAAAAAAGTTTCTGGCGTCTGAGAAAACAAGGATGACTGTCTCGACATATTCAAAGGAGGATAATGACCTCTGCGTGTTGGATGGAAAGGAAATCGAGGTGGTTAAGACGCGAGACCTGGATTTTCTAAGAAATTGGTCAACAAAATATACCAAGCATCACCTCTAATGGGACTGTAGAAAATGGATTCACGCTCCATAAGTTCGATAGTCAATTGATTTTCAGGGATGCTTATACCTTCGTTCAGACTTGAACTTACAATTTCTTCAATGGAAATGAGTCCAGAAGGAAGATTCTCGGTAATGATATTTTCTACTCTGGGTGAACTAGGACCACTAGAAACAGGAGAAGCAAATCCTGAAGATGGAGTAGCAGCAGGTTCAGTCTCAGGTTCAGAGATTTCAGGTTCTTTGGCTAATGAGCTAGTAGGAGTGACACTACCAGTAACCTCTGAAAATGAAATTGGTTCGGAAATATGTTCTGTTGCTTGCGCTAGATGATCAAGATGTATAATCAACGAAGACTCTCCGGCCTCCGGCGACCCAACCCTACTTTCACTAGGTGTGACAAGGGCTCGCAGCCCTTCAAGTTGACTCTGTGTAAATTCGGGAGGCTACCCCTGCAGTCAACGGGATTGTCTCGGTAATTCAGCCACAAATAATTACTAAATTACTTCACACGAAAACAAAGAAAATCTCAAAAAAATCACCTAAAGTCTCTAAAGAACCAAACAATTTGAAGCACACGCCTAATAAATCTAGAAGATCAAACCACACACAAACAGTATTTTTCCGGATCAAAAACACTAGTTGGTGATGAAATCCAACGTCACAGAATTCAATACAGAAATGGCGGTTGGAACAGTTACCCCGACAACCTTCTTAATGAAACAGACTGGCACAAGTTTCTTCACTATAACCGTCTCGAGTGAAGATAACCGCCCAGAGAGTCCAAGTGAGTCTAGTCGACGTCTGCTCCAAGTACAGTGGGATCTTCCCTCCACCATCACCTAAGAAAGAATCCTAAAGATTATGGTCACTAAGGTCACCAACGGAAACAAATATACCTAGGGGAACAGTCTACGATCTGATACGCACGCAAGGGCAGAATAACAAGCTCAATCCCCTTGAAGGCTCTTGACATAATCCAAGGTTTACCAACAACTGACCCCAGGCTCCTTGACAATGGTCAATCCGAGGTTTACCGTTTTTAATACATGAATATCTTCTATCATTCCCAATGAGGAAGGATTGATTCCCACACTGGTTCGGATATGATCTCGTGCTTCTCCTTTAAGAGGAGCTTTCCCAGAGCATAGATGTAACAATTGGAATTTCTCCCTACAGCAAGATCGACTACTTGTTTGTTTAAACTATCTTGGCGAGTTAATTACTCCCTACTCCAAGATACTAGCCTAAGCTATGTTCGTGAAAAGAGCCCTAGAAAATAAAAAGATTGGTAGATTGATTTTAATTAAGCGTTAATTTTATTGTTTGTTTCTTAAGTCAATGGGTGTGGAGATGAAACTTTATGGTATGAAGACTCGACTCCAAAACACTAAAAAATGCACTTAAGATGATAACAATTCCTTTTCCTTTTCAATGAATTTCTAGCTAAGGAAGAGTTGAAAATGCAATGCTTTGAAAATCAAATCATTCTCTTAACATTCAACTGAAAGGAAACTCTTTTTTTTTTCCAAAGAACATTTAAACGAGACTACTAATCACGCTCACGGAAAATCCCTTTGCTTTTCAACAATCAACAACTACAAGAATAAACAATTTTTTTAAGAGAGCTTTTAGGATTTCTAGAAAAACTCTTAAAAACTATTGAAAACAAATTTTTCAACAAGCTTCTATAATTTCTATGAAAAACTCAAAACTATGATCTAAACGAAAAATGGATTGAAAAGAAACTTGAAATGTTTTTGAGGATGCTCAACTTAGTCTTTTAGCTAACTAAGGATCAATTTGTTCAGCTCAACAAACTAATCAAAAACATCCAATTATGTTTTAATAAAAAATGAAATTCGAAACTTTTAATCAAGTTTAATCTGTAAAAGAGGACAAATGGATCTAGATCTCTTCACGGATAGATTTCATAAGCTAGTCAAACTCAGCAAGAAGACTAGAGAGACCAGGGTGATCTAAGGCTCTAAGGCTTCGGATCTCTGAGCTACTACAAAGACCAAGCAAAAATCAATCCAACAGGCAAAACTTCTTAGAAAATCACTTCAAACGAGAATGCCAATGAAAACTAACTCACAAGGAACTTTTGTCAAGACAAGTGCAGGTCTGGGCATATACTAACAGCTATGGTAAAAAACTAAACCTAAAAGGAGACAGTTCATTGAGAAAAACAAACTTGATTGTATTAACTTTATGAATAAAAGAACCTTACAACCTTTGCCTTGATGTTGCACAAGTTCTTTCCAGGGTCCAGCAGGAGTCTCCTCTACTTTGACAAGCCTCACTCACTTCCCAAATGACATGAAAGGTATGTGATCTCTCCTCTCACAAGCTCAAAAAGGAAGTCTAGTTTCCAACAACATTTACCCTCAAGAATCTTCAGCTTTCAACCTCTCCTACAACCAGCCCAATGCATGAATTTATAGTGCAAATGGAGGGAGTTGCAGGTCCACCATTGAAGGGATAAGTTCCTCCTTCAATGGGATAAGCACCTCATATCATGGAGTTAGCTCCCTTAGTTATGGAATGGATGAACCAAGCTGGAGCGGACTTGCCAGTGCAATATTCCTTCTAGAAGTGTCTAAAAGTGACCCAAGATGAGTTTTTAAGAATGAACTCACGCCTTTTTAACTTTTACAGGGGTTCGCACCCATTACTCAATAGACAGAGCGGTCAGGTTCGCAGGAAACATGACCATTTGGTGCGGCACCGCAAGCAATGCTAGGAGAAAGTGCGAAACCAGGATTTGAGATATTTTTAAGGTCTTTCTCCCATTTTCAAGGCTTGACATGAAGAGTTGAGGCTCAAAGGAGGTATGTATGAGTGCCGATGGACTCACACACTGTAGAAGTCATGGTGACAATTTTTTGTGTAACAGGGGAGGTGGCATATGAGCTAGAGCTACCCCTGGGGAGCCGAGTTCACAACATTTCCCATGTGTCTTGCCTAAAAAAGACACTAGGTCAGCGAGTGACAACAACTACAGAGTTATCACTGATGCATGATGAGGGGCATTTGGTTCTGGAGTTGAAGGCTATTTTAGACACTTGTGAGAGGCACTTGCAGAACAGGGTCATCAAGGAGTTTTTGATCAGATGGAGGAATCTGCCTGATGAGGATGCCACTTGGGAGGGAGAGAAGATACTTCAACATCCTTCATTACAGTTTCTTGAGGACAGGCAACATTTTGGCAGGGAGGATTGTGATATTCCCACTTAGCAACATTGCTAAGGGAAAATATAAATTTTGCCAAATTTGTCTTATTTTGCATATACACTTAGGAAAACTGGGTCATGGAGCCCCACTTGAGTTTTGGAGCTAAGGAAAGGCCCAACTTAGGACAAAAAGTAAAAAAATCGAAATTTTAGTGGAAGGTGGGGACCACTCATGGAGAAATATGAATCCCCTTGGAAATACACACTCCTTGGAGGGAAAACAATGGGGAGTTCGATGGATGGGCCCCATATGGGAAATTGGGATGCACAGTGACAAAAGAGGAGGCGGCACTCATTTTGGGCATTCTTGATCATTTGAGCATTCACCTAGACTAGCGCGCTTGCGCTGGAGGCCAAGTTTGCATGTGTTGTTCAGCACAAGAGATTTTCAAATGAGAATCTCACCCCTTGCTTCGGTGGACTTCGAGTGCAAGCCCTAGGAGGGAATTCCCATCATTTTCAGATTGATCCGGGAGCATTGCAATGGGAGTGTGGAGGAGTTTCTGCAGTGACTGTGCAACTCTTTTTTATGCCACATGTGGGACTCAAGGAGAGAAGGAATTTTGGGTTGAGATTTGTGGGGAAGTTCGAGAAGGAGTTTTGCTAAATATTTCAGCCATTTTGTGGACACTCAACAACCAAATCTATAGGTGGGTCGAAATACCTAGCAGCTGGGGAAATTGGGCCGAAATTCCGAGGTCAACATTTGGCCAATTCCTTCGTGTGTTTTTGTGGGTTATTTGAGGGGAGCTCAGGGTTAATTTCTCGGAATTTTCTGAGCACCAGAGGAGGCCCTATCACCCATTTCTTGCAGCCAGTAGGTCAATTTGTTGGGAGATCAGTGCAAAGCCATAAAGAGATCAACCAACGACATTTGTGGAGTTGTCTTCATCACTTGGGTTTGCTAGCTTGCCTTGAGCAAGCCGAGGTGCACACTTTCCAAACACCAGATTGTAACCCCATGATTTTATAGTAAAATGGCTCAGAACAATGTAGTTTTTGGCTCAATTATCAATATATGGTGTCTGATTTGTGTGTAAATTTCATGTGTGTTTTTGCTATGTTTGCTTTGTTTATCATTGTATATTTCCATTAGGAATATTACAATAGATAAGTTTCCTGGAGTCAACCAATTTCATATTTGGCTTTATTGGCTGTTAGAGTATGCTAATTAGTCACCAGTAGCATTAAGGCCACCATGCCAAAAACAAGAAAAAGATCGAAAAAAGGACAAAAGAAAAAAGGTGCCTTGGGTTAGTGAGGGTAAGAGTCTAGATCTTGTGTCAGTTTGTTTTGAATTTTTGGCTTCTACATGGCTTGAGTTTTGTTTACTTTCACTTGGGCGGTGTTTATTAGGTGTTAGCTTTATTTTCCAAGAAGGTGGTTTTGAACTTACACTAAATTAAGTGTCTTTGAACACTTTAGATCACTAGGATGAGTCTTTCCTAGGAATCCTCTTGCATGTCAATGTTCTATTTATAAGCAAAAGAGTGTTCTCTTGAGGTGTCTCATCTATTGTACCGGGGAACAATGTCAATATTTAAGTATTACACCTCTTTGAGCCTCAAAATTTAGAATCTGTGGCATGAGTTAGGGGAAAGTGTAGTGGATTTGAGTCAGGTTCCTAAGGTCACATATGGGGGTTTGTTTGGGTGATTGGCATGTTCCCAAATGTTGTTTTTAAGGCTTTATCAACATCCAAAGTTTTGGGAATCTCATCATCTTACAAGGGGACAATGTCCCCTAGTTGGAGCCACTGTTAACACTAGATTCATTCATGCAATATTGAGTGTTTAATATCTAGCACATTCATTAGTTTTTTGGCCATCGTGGTAAGTTGTTCTAGTACCCTGTTTAGAGTTGTGTATGAGTTCAAAGATCATTATTCTAGAGGGATAGCACATGCTATGCTATTTTTAGCAGGTTTTCGGACCTATTTTTAGTAGGTTTTCTCGATGCATTGGATTGACATTTAGATTTTGGAAGATGCATGGAAGGATGAGGACAAGAACAAATGATAAGTTTGGGCACCCAGTTAATAGTTCTCCAAATAGGCATTTCAGATTTTTAAAGCTCACAACCTTGAAAAGTTTTTATATGTAGAAATTTCAGCTTTCTTGAAATCTGAATGCAAAGTTGGATATCCTTTTGAGCTATGGTTATGTGATTTTATTTTTATGAAATTCTCAGATGTCTAGGGCCTTGGTCAAACCTAGGTTTAAAAATATTGGTTTGTTGTTTTAAGAGATAATCACATTTTTTGATACTTGATGTTGAGTACAGCATGGGGGTGAAATTTGGTGGCGATCAGGCACTGCCAATTTTTAGGTCAAACTTGGGGTTTGGATATTTTTGGGTTTGACCATGTTTTTCTAGGGATCCATTATGGTGACTAGATTTGGTGTCAAATTTCAAGTTATTCTAAGAACCCTGGTTAAAACTTAAAAGTCAACATTGGGGTTTTGTTGCTTCTAGAAAGCAACATCTGCTAAAGCTTGCAAGTTGCCACATGTCATGAATTCATTTTGATCTAGTCCTTGTGTTTTCTTGCTTATGAATTGCTAGTTATGTTGACTAGATGAGTAGTTTTCCCTAGATGAGGAGATGGCGTTTCCCTTAGATTCATGCCAAATGTCAACATGAGTACTTTTGTGTGCCCTACTTGAGGAGCAGTTGGGTTGACTTGACTAGAGTTCAGTGCAACTTATCTTTAGTTTAGTTGACTTGTCTTTATTTGGAGTTTAGTTTAGTTGAGTTTACTTCAATTTAAGTGGAGGAAGCTTCTAGGAGGTTTTTGGGATGAATATGTGGCTTAACCTAAGTCACAAGACATGGAAATATAAGTGTTTGACACAAGACACAGTGATCTAGGAAACATGACATAGAGGACACAATATATCATGGGGACATACCTATGGACATGTGGTACGTTATGTTGTAGCATTACTCGCCCAAATGCAACCACCATATCCATGCACGTTGACGGCCCGTCATATAGTTGCATAGGTAGCCCTCCAGCCATTTGTTTACGATCTTCGTCTGCTCATCAGTCTAGGGTGGTAAGTAGTACTCAGGGTGAGCTTCGTGCTCACCATTCGAAACAACTCCTGCCAAAATCCCCCAATGGACCTGTTGTCCTGATCACTGGAAATGGTCTTTAGAAGACCATGAAGTCGAAACATTTCCCTGAAAAACAGTTCAACCACCTGTGAAGCCAAGGACCAGGCTGAAATAGCGAAGAAGTGGGAAAATTTCATCAATCTGTCTACCACCACGTATAGGCAATCCTTGCCCTGGACTGTAGGCAACCTAGTAATAAAATCCATCGAGATGCTCTCCCATTTCCCCTCGAGGATAGGAAGAGGTTGTAGCAACCCCGCAGGGTGTGTCTGCTCACCCTTGTTGCTTTGGCATGTATCACACTCTTGAAAAGGCCTCAGAACATCATCCTTAAGACCCCTCCACGCAAAGCACTCCCTAATAACCCTCTATGTCTTGGTAAACCCCTGATGCCCTGCTAACAGTGAGTCATGGGCAGCCTGCATGATATTCTCCCTCAACTGGGAGTTGGGAACTAAATAAATCCAGTCCCAAACGTAAATCACCTCGTTCATCACCTTGTACCAGTCATCCATCACTGCACCATCTAGGACCTCACATGCAAAACGGTCCTTCAAATACTCCACTAGCAACTGGGCCCTCCAATCTAGCGCAATGCTCATCAAGGAGATGGTGATCAGCCTCTTGGACAACACATCAACTACCACATTGTGTTTACCCTTGATATACTCAATGTCAAAGTCATATGCCTGAAGCTTGCTCACCCACTTTGTTGCCTCTCCTGCATTTGCTTCTGCTCCAAGAAGAATTTGAGGCTACTGTGGTCTATCTTCACCCGGAACCTATTTCCCACTAAGTATTGCCTAAACTTGGCTATCGCATGCATGATGGCTAGCATCTTTTTGTCGTAAATGGAATACAACCTCTCGTGGGGTAGTAGATTCCAACTCTTGAAAACTATCGAGTATCCCCCCTGCATCAAGATTGCTCCTAAGCCCTCCTCTGATGCATCACACTCAAGTACAAAGGATAATGCGAAATCTTGAAGTGCCAACACCGAGAAGTTGCTCATAACCTGTTTGAGGCAATCAAAAGCCCTTGTGCCCCATCTATCCACTCAAATTCCCCCTTCCTTATCAAATCGGTGAGGGGAGTTGCTAACTGAGAGAACACCTTCACAAACTTCCTATAGTAGGTACAGATACCCACGAAACCCCTTAGCTCTGTCACATTCTGGGGCACTGGCCAGTGTTGGATGGCCCTGATCTTCTGCTCATGCACTCTCATGCCATCCTCCCCAATCATATTCCCTAAATAGAGCATCTTCGTCAAACCAAACTCACACTTGGACAGGTTGGCGTAAAACTGTTGCTCCTCCAAAATACGCAACATCGTCCCCAAGTGTTGCAAGTGCTCCTCCCAGGTCCTGCTATAGATCAAAATATCATCAAAGAACATCAACATGAATTTCCACAACTACCCACGAAACCATGGTTCATGTAGGACTAGAAAGTGGCAGGTGCATTGGTTACCCCGAAGGGCCTAACCAAGAACTCGAAGTGCCCATAGTGACACCTAAAAGTTGTCTTAGGGACGTCCTAATCCCTCACTCTGATCTAGTTGTATCCAAACACAAGTCGAACTTGGAGAAGAACTTAGCCCCTCCCAACTCATTCAACAACTCATCTATGCATGGGATGGGGTAGCGATTCTTTAGGGTCTTCTTGTTGAGGGCCCGGTAATCTATGCACATGTGTAATGTCCTGTCCTTCTTCTTCACCAAGACAACTGATGAAGCAAAAAGGCTGGAGCTAGGTCTAATATGCCCAAGTGCTAACAACGCATGAATGGCCCTCTCATTCTCATCCTTGTAAGCCTTGGGATGTCTATACAGGGTGGGAATCACATGTACCCCCAACTCTAACTCAATCATGTGCTCAAATCCTCGATCAAGTGGTTGCCCTGGCGGTATGTCTCCAAACACCATCGGGCACCTGTCTAAGATGGCCTATACATCAGGGTGTGGTGACTTGAGCTGACCCCCAGCCTCAAAAACCCTCAACTCCACCAACCACTCAATGTCACCATACCTCAGGTCAGCCTCCATCCTGTGTTCTAAAACAGTCTGTGGTGAGTAAGAGTGCATACCCCTAAGGACAATCAAGTTGCCCTCTAGCCCTGTAAACTCCATCTCCAACTTCATTCAGTAGTGACCCGACTAAGAGAATAGAGCCACTGGACACCCATCACCACATTAGTGTCCAGTACATCCACCACGAAGAAATGATCCGTGACTGAATAGTTCCCCGTAGTCATTGTCAAAGCGTGAACATAGCGTGTACACTGAATGGTCCTGTCCCCCAGCACAAGGACTAAGAACCCCTCAAACTCCTCAGTCGTGATCCCTCTCCTCTGCACCATTTGTGCATCAATGATTGGGTGGCCCCATTGTCCACCAAATCTGAGACACGTTGCCCCTGCACTGTGCCTCTGATCCTCAGCGTCAAAAACTTAGGCACCCCACGTGAGGATGCAAGGACCCCTCCTGCTGCTGCGAAGAGGCTCCCTAGGGTGGTGGTGATCCCTTTTCCAAGTGCGCAACGCCGTAATCTCCACCTGCCTCCAAATCTAGCCTGTCCTCCTGGTCACTGTCAGAGTAGACGTCAATGTAGTGGACCTTGCCCGCTACGCATCTATGGCCTGGTGCCCACGGTTCTTGATAGGTGAAGCATAGCTTCCTCCTCCGGAGATCTCTCCGAGTCTCCTCATCCAACTGTCCTTGCCCCTCGTTGGCTCTCAGTGGTGGAGCCCTAGTGTCTCTCCCCATTTGTTGGAACCCCTGTCTAGATGATACTAGCGCTCTGGTCCTGGGTAGAGCATCCTGCAAGTGTCGCACTCTCTCAACCGCGTCCTGCAAGGTGGTGGGCCTATTGGACTTCACCAATCCCCTCGATGGCTCTGCTAACCCCTCTACAAACATGAAAACCCTCCTAGCCTCTGATAGGTCAGGCACCATCACTGACAACCTCAGAAACTTGAATATGTAGGCCTCAACACTCCCCGTCTACTTGAGCCTTGTCAACTCCCCAAAATGCTCCTCCGGGTCTCTCCTCTCAAAACGCTCCAACACCCTCCTAGCGAAATCCTCATAGGTTGTAACCGATGCATGCCCCATCGTGGTTAGCCCATGGAACCAATAGTCGTGGGCTTCTCCCTCTAAATGCAACATGGCAATCTTAATTTCCTCCCCCTTCGTCATCTAGTTGAGTTGGAAATAGAAATCTAAGTTCTGAACCCATGCTTTCGCTGAGCTCTTGGATGAACCATCAAAAGTCGGGAGGAACAATCTCCCCATGGTGCACTACAAATTGGTACCATGTGTGTAGCTTTCTCCGCCTTGCACTTTTCACCTATTGTTACCCTTCAACTGACAAAACTCCCTGAAGGTTATGGCTTCTCTAAGGCCAGGCCCATAGGACTGATACTCCACAAAATAGTCCCCCATGGGCATCTCCTCTTAACCTTGCATCCCTCCAGAACCGAATGCTAGGGAAGTGGGGATATTGAACCTGGGTGATGTACTGGGAATGAGGGGTGCGTTGGGGCCATGAACCCCGTGGTGATGTGAAGTGTTGAAGCGCTCGCCAAATTGGAATTCCCCTTGAATCCCTTAGCCCTTGTTGTTGCTGCAAGTTTGTTGCCTTGGCTCTTCAATACCCTTAGACAAATCCTGAACGACCTTGAGAAGGTGTTGGGAAAACTCCTCCTCTTTATTCCTGTCTCCCTCATTATCTCCCATGTTTGGCCTTTCCACCTCCGGTTCAACTATCACTGGATCTGGGGTAATTTGTAATTTCCTCTCTTTGCTCCTATACCTCTGCCTCTGGTAAGTCACGTTATGTTGGCCTTTTGGTGTAAGTCACGTTCTATTGGTCTTCTGGTGTCATAGACCGATGTTGCTCCGACAGGTTGAGCCAAGACTATGAGCTCTAATACCACTGTAATATTTCTAACAGAAATATACAATGATAAACAAAGCAAACATAGAAAAAACACATATAATTTACATACAAATCAGACACCATATATTGAGCCAAAAACTGCGTTGTTTTGAGCCATTTTATTATAAAATCATAGGGTTACAATCTGGTGTTTGGAAAGCATGCACCTAGGCTTGCTCAAGGCAAGATAGCAAAGCCCAAGTGATGAAGACAAGTCCCCAAATGTCGTTGGTTGATCTCTCTATGGCTTTCCGTTGATCTCCCCAGAAACTGAACTATTGGCTGCAACAAATAGCTGCGAGGGCCTCCTCCGGTGTTTAAAAAATTCCAAGAAATTAACACTAGGCTCCCCTCCAATAACTCACAAAAACCCTCAAAGGAATTGGCCAAATGTTGACCTCGAAATTTCGGCCCAATTTCCCCTAGCTCCTCCAACTGATAAGTGTTTCAACCCACCTATAAATTTTGTTGTTGAGTGTCACCAAAATGGCTGAAATCTTCAACAAAACTCCTTCTCGAACTTCCCCACAAATCACAGCCCAAATATCCTTCTCTCCTTGAGTCCCATGTGTGGCACAAAAAAGAGTTGCGCAATCACTGTTGAAACTCCTCCACGCTCCCACTGCAATGCTCCCAGATTGATCTGAAAATGATGGGAATTCCCTCCTAGGGCTGGCACTGGAAATCCACCGAAGCAAGGGGTAAGATTCTCGCCTGAAAATCTCTTGTGCTCAAAAGTACATGCAGACTTGGCCTCCATCTCAAGCGTGTTAGTCTACGTGAATGCTCAAATGATCAATAATGCCCAAAATGAGTGCCTCCTCCTCTTTTGTCATTGTGCCTCCAAATTGCCCATGTGGGGCCCACCCATCGAACTCCCCATTGTTTTCCCTCCAAGGAGTGTGTATTTCCAAGGCCGGTCGTATTTCTCTATGAGTGGTCCCCACCTTCGACTAACATTTCAATTTTCTTCCCTTTTTCTCCTAAATTGGGCCTTTCCTTAGCTCCAAAGCTCAAGTTGGGCTCCATAAGCCAGTTTTCCTAAGTGTAAATGCAAAATAAGACAAAATTGGCAAAATTGATATTTCCACTTCGCAATGTTGTTAAGTGGGAATATCACATCTATGTAATCAAAACTCTAGTGAAGCCAATTATGAAATCTACTAATTTGAACGCGTCCACATGTGCTCAAAAATCAAAGAAATAAAAGGAATCAAGAATGAGTGACTATGGAGATCAGAACATGAATGATTTTCACCTAGAAAGAAGATTGGAAACCCAAAACTTCATTGGGTTAACCTCTGAAATAAGTCTTCAATATACTGCGCAACTGGATCAAGTTTCAACACAATCTAGGGAATAATTTAGCTCCAATAGATGCAGAAATAAAATCAGATTGAAGAATCATTGCCAAATCAGCATATCCATCCTATTGTCCAAAGAAATCGGCAGCAGAACACATGTACTCTTCCGTCTTTTCAGATCAATCAGCAATGAAGAAAGGTTGTTCTACACATTGTTCACAGCAAAAATCAAAATCAGCCATAAATAATTCTGCTTGTGCTACCTATTGTTCAGAAAAAATCAGTAGCAACAATTAAAAAACCAGCACTCGAGAGCTCTTATTCGAAACAATCAGCAATGATCAAAGGCTGCCCACCCAGCTGTCTAGAATATTCAGCAACTACAAACAAGGGTTGTTCCTCATGCAAATCAATGTACACTCCCTGTTGTTCAAATGTAATGTCCCTAATTTTGTGAGTGCAAAAGTTACTAAAGAGTTTGACCAATTTTGATGATAATTAATACAAAGGGGCAAATATTGCTTTATTAGAGAATGGCAGAAAAATATTATTTTATTAGGAAAGGGAAGTGTTGCACTCAAATTGTCAAAGTTCCAAGGAAGCGGAAGTACCATTTTTTTTCAACAAGGATCGGATTACATATCAGCTGTCCCTGCGTCATAGTCATCCCATTCTACAAGGTATATATTGTAAATGATCTTAGCAAAACCATGAATCTATGTAACAACCTAGATAAGCCTATAGTTTGATGACGAATTCCATCCTAGGAGGTTTTTTAACTTCACTGATTACCTGTGTTTTTTGACACAGCTAATCAGAACATTTTTTTTCCCTCCAACTTAAACCCCCAAAGCTAAGGTGAAATTGATTGTCAAATTATTAGGTGAATCCTAGTGTTTTAGTCAAATCTGATGTAAAAGTGGTTCGAAAATAATTTAAGTTAATTATCTAAATTATTTTATTACGAATCACTTGATTTGCTAGATCATATTGAGTCACGGATGGGTTTTGTGTCTTGAGGGTCTTAAACAAATGTGTATTCCCTCTTTGAGTCTTTAAAAGAAAAACCATATGTAATAGAGGGTTGGAAAAAAATTAATCCCCTCATATGTAAATTAAATAATTTTCTGGCAAAATAAAACTAAATCCTAAGCTAGAAAATTAATTAATTAGAGTCAAAATTAAAATGTCTAGGAAAATAAATTATCCAAATGGAAAAATTCGTGGGTCTTGAAAGAATCAATTTTTAAAGGTCCTCCACCAAGGGAATATTGTCTTTTTCACGAAAATTTGGACCCTTGGAGCTTGGTGGTTAAGTCAAACTCAATTTTTTTTTTTTAATTAGCTCTAAATAATTAATTTTGAGCTAATTAGAATAGAATTAAATGATAAATTCGAAAAATCCTCAAAAATAAGAAATCAAGGGTCAAGATTATTTTGACAAGGATCAAAGAAACTAGCTATTATTTTTCCATTTGGAGGATTTATCTATAAATTATAGAGTCATTTGAATCTCTAGTCATCTTGATCTCTCGCTAGAATTGTTACTGAAGCATTGTGTAAACTATTGTCTCGCTGGGAACTATTTTTTCTATCATAATAAAAGTCTTTGGGTACAATTCAGGGTGTTTTTGCTTTTTGATTTGTGGTATGTGTTGACTACAGGTATCTCTATACTATTATGAATATTGGTAAGATCTGTTTTTTCATTAGATGGAGATAAAATCATGCTATTGATAGTTTTGGGCTAATCATAGGTGGTTTGATTTCCCATGTGATTTAATAGATAATTTTTTGAGATAAATGCATAGTATTGCGCAGGTACTTCATTCCTTCGCCTCCAAGTTCACACATTTGGGCAAGAACCACAGTTGCTTGGATCTCTAGTTTTTATATTATGGATTTAATCTTCGCTTGGGCTATAGTAAATCATTAATTTTTCTGAAGCATTTTAGTCATTCTTTCAAATAAAATATTAAAAAAAAAAATCTCAAGATCCATTTCAAAACCCATGTATATTTTTGTAAATTAAGTTGTAAATTTAAATTGTAATTTTTTTTCTAACTTGGGTTGGGGTTTTAGAACTATTTTGTATATATTTGGGGTTTGGGTGTTTTTATTTTCATTTTTCGCAGGTTGGATCAACATATCAGGTGAGAGAAGAGCTAGATATAGGCCCTTGAGGGTAAGATCTAGTATCTAGACAATTTTGCAAGACCATTTACTGGAGATTTCACAGCAAAATTCAGATCTGGAAATTTTCGAGACACAGATTTTCAATTTTTGGCCTCCTCTTGCCATTTCAGTCCTGTTATCCCCACAAATTGGCTTTCCTTGGCCTTATTCCCGAATTCTTGGCCTCTTTTGCCCCAAAATTGACCTGACACCCTAAGATGAAGTTTTAAGGCTAAATACTTGGCAGTTTTGTAGGATTAAGGTTTTAAAATTCATATCTAGTAGGCAGCAAGGCAATCCCAAAATTTCAATGATTTTTAACAGTGGGATCTTCAAGGCCTTGGGCTTAGGGTTTGACCTTCAAACCCTCATTTTGCTTCAGTTTCGTTATAGCAGTTAAATAAAAAATAATTAGGCCCTAAAATCAAATTTTATATGGTCAAAATTGTTTAGAATTGCAAAATCTTCGTTTTCACAATTTTTTGCCACTTGGGCATCTCTAATTAGACTTAGATCTGACATTTTAGTTTGCTGGAAATTTCTGCATAACTGTAAAAAATCAGATCTGAACATTTCTGAATCACATCCTAATGAAAGCCTAAAAAATCTGAATTTTCATTTTTTTCAACAAACTTACTATTTTTAAACATTGTGGGGATTATCTGTAGTATTTTTAGTTGGTGATCTGTCATTAATATACCATTGTCATAAACTTATCAGTTCTGAAAATTGTTGAATCAAACTCTCCTAAAGCCCTCAAATTGGAAAATTTCAAGTTTTAGTGTATTTTGTCATTTCTGAAAATATTGGTTATCTATTTTTGGCAATTTTATCTTGTTGATCTGTCACTGTTTCACTAGTGAAATAAGTATCAGATTTGAAATTTTCCTAGTCAAGCCCTAAAAAAATCCTAAAAATTGAATTTTCTCAAATTTGGCAATATTTACTAATTTTAGGCATTTTGGGGCATTGGTGCTGACATCACTATTTGTTGATCTGTGGATTAACCTACTGCTGCAAATTATACTTCAGATCTAAAGTTTTACTGAAAGATATATCTTGAGAAAACTAACATACATATTTTCTAAGTTAACGTATTTTTGTGATCTTGGGCAAGCATAAGCATTGTTGGTTTAGCATTTTCTTACTGCTATTATAACATTGATCAAGTCTGAATTTTCTAAATATTTATTGCTGAGATGCATTGTCGTAAATGTGATCAACATCTTGATTGACTACTGTTGGCATTTGACATCTCGAGTATCTTCGTATATTGTTGAAATTTGCACATCATATAGGTTAGTTAATCATTCAAGCAACGGGTGTTCATCCGGTCATTTGGTTTCAATTCATAAGAAGCAAGAATTTGTGACTCCATTAAGGCACTAGTCTCATAATAGAAAATCTAATTTAATCATAATCTTGCTTAATTCCAACCAAGTGATTAGGCCACTCATCCGTGTCTCCCAGGTAAGTTGATTTCTCAACTTACTTTCCTTCACCTCATTCCATAGGGACTACCCACCATACCCTGTTGTTGGGAGACAGCGAGAAAAGAGTGGGCAGGGATCAGAGTCACAGACCCCCGTATTGAGTGTTGTCGCGGTGCCTATAAAATCCGGGTGACAACAGGAAGCAAAATATTGCTTTATTAAAAATGGCAGCAAAAAGGCACTTAGTGGAAAATGAACCCCACCAATAAAATAATATTAAAAAGGGGAATCTAGAAGATTGAAGAGACTTAATGAGAAATTATAAAAGGAGGGTGAACTCAATTGCTATTCATTCTATCATATCTTATCACTTCTTATTTTAATTGAAGATAAACTCAAGCGAGTTTCAGATTGAGGGTTTCAAGCGAAATCCCTCGTTCTAGTTTCGATGGTTCCTATTGCCACCCTAGCTAAACATCTACCAATTTCGGTGGACTCTTCCTTGCCACCCTCGTTGGAAATTTCATTTTTGGGTTTATTGCTAATCTCTAGGAGAAATTTGGAAGCGTTTGGTTTTTGTAGGAGAATAAAGTCCAGCAAATCAAGCCCAAGGAACGAGGTCGAATTCTCAAGTGAAATACCGAGGTTGACATATTTATCTTAAAAAGGTGGGTTCATAGCAGTGAGAAAAGAGGACAAGCTCATTGTTATTAAGACTAAATATCCTTGTTGAAGCAGTTGAATACATCATTGCAGAAGGGTCGAGTTCCTTCAGTTGAGAGACATGTATCTTCATTTTTGGGGTTGAATATAGGCTCAAGGAAGGGGTTGTGTATACCTGTGCCAAGGACCGATTTCCCTGTGGCTCATTGCTTGAATCTATTATCTGGGTGCTCCTCATTGCTACACTTACCTTCACTTTGGAACGAGTTCTAGGCTGAATCCATTAAGACTATTTGTTAAGCTAACACGCAAAATTGATTGAGATTTATCATGGTGAAAAGGGGACGAGTTCTAAGCATACCTCAGCCTACCTTTTAGCTTTGGTAGAGCACAAGTTATTTCTCACTAGTGAGATTGTGCCTTCTCCCTTAACGAAAATCAGTGAGATGACCGTGAATGGGCTGAGGGATCAAGACACGCTGGACAGGCCGTCCAACTTTGTGGTCTGGAAGGCCAGGATCTTGTCCATTCTAGACAGACATCGCATCAAGGGCGTCGCCTTGAGAGTAATGGCTACCCAGTTGACCGGGTAGCTAATGAGAAGTACGAGGAGGCAATGGCCAAGGAAAAATGCATCATCCTTGATGGGGTCAAGGATCATGTGGTCCAACATATTGCCAAGAAGGAGACAACAGAGGAGATGTGGGACACCTTGAAGACGTTGTACCAGCATACTTCTGTGCAGAGGAAGATGTTACTTGAAAATCAGCTAAGATCATACCAGATGCAGAAGGAGGAGCAACTAGATCACTTCCTCAATCGGTTGAAGGAAATCCGGGACCAGCTAACTTCCATAGGAGCCACGTCAGATGAAGAGTTGATGGTAAGGACCGCACTTATCGCAGTCTCCAATGAGTGGGAGACATTTGTCCAGGGGATACTGGACAAGGCGGATCTTCCAGATTGGGAAGAATTGTGGGCGACTCTTCATCAAGAGGAGATCAGGCGATTGAGCAAGGTGGGAAGTAGCAGAAAAGGGGTCAGGATCAAGAAGGAAGAGGAAGAGGATGCAACTTTGGCATTTGCGCGAAAGTAAGAGAAGAGGAAGAAGAAGGACCTCTCCAAGGTCAAGTGCTTCCATTGTGGGGAACTCGGTCATTATGCAACCGGTGTCCGTGGAAGAAGAACAAGGGAGAGGCATCTCACTGTAAGGCAATGCCAGCGAAGGCAGAGAAAGAAGTCGAGGAGGATAACAACTGTGCCATGAGTGCTCATGTGTCACTAGAGAAGAAATGGGCAGACATCGAGCTATAGTCAGGAAGACTATAGGCGATGAGGGGCGGGATCCTTGAGGTACCCAACCTCTTGGATTATACCTTGCTACGGGAGTCCCAAAAAGGAGTAGCAGCACTAGCGGATGTCGGTAGAGACGGATGCAGATGAAGCAGCAGAGTGCTACAATGCAGGAGTCCCCAAGCAACACAAGGCTAGCAGGCTGCAACAGTGCAAGAGGCACGGAAGTGCTGCACCAATGCATGATGGCATAGAGAGGTGTGCAACGATGCGAGATGCCAGGAGTTGTTGCAGAAGTCAGTAGAGGGAGCACTTGCTGGCGATAGAGGGAGCTTCAGCATCGAGAGTGTTTCTAGCCTGACAAGGATGTCAGAAGTTGGGTGGATCAGTTACTTACTTCTCAGTAACTGAGTTGCAGTGTAGTAACAGTATGCAGTAGCATGATGCAGCATGATGAGAGGAGGTTGCAGTGCAAATGCACTGTTAGAAGGATGGACCAGCAGCAGCACAAATGCAAAGGGAGTTATCTTACAAATGCAGCAATGGCAGTGGCAGGGCCATGGGCAGTAGCACAGGATGCAACAGTGCAAAGGATGTTGGGCGAGGAGGCCTAGCATCAGTGCAGGTACTGATGCTAGATAATCAGAGTGATGCTCAGTGAGTATTATTAGAGCACAGTCCTCGCTCAGAGGGAGTGTTGATTTGGGGTAGCATCAGATGTGCTCTAGCCATGAAAATTGGTGGAGAGGCTAAAGCACATGAGATCTCCAAGACCAATGGTTTGGGCAGATTCTAACTGGTTTGGGAGATATTAAAATAATTAATATTTTTAATGGAGTTGCTAAGTCTAAACTTAGGAAAAATAAAAATATTAATGGGTACTAATATAAAACTGGGTTAGATGGTTCCAAAAGTCATGGATCAAGCCAAATATAATCTTAGTTGTTGATTAGAGATTTAATCTCAGTCGTTGAAGGACCAACGAGAAAAGTATAGGAGGAGGCTTGAGGGTCAGTTGGAAGATACACCAGAGTGATCAGTCATTCGATTTTCTAGAGCGGGGTTTGCTAAGAGAAATTGAATCAGTGATCATTTTGCAGCGAGGAGCAATGAGTACGAGACAGAGAGGTAGAGATAGTGCCGGAAGACCAACGCAGAGGCAGAGAGGCAAACACAGAAGCCAAAAAGAGCCACGTAGAGGCTAGCAGAGACAACACAGAGACCAGGAGTGCCTGCGTCATCCATGCAGAGGCTGTTGGAGTGACGCAAAGAGCCAGCGAGCCAGGGGGTTTTCAGGCTAACGCAAAGGCCAAGAGAGATGACGCAATGCTTAAGTTGTGCTCGAAAGGGTTTTGTGGGGAATATTTTATGAATATTTGCTTCTGTATAGAGAGGTACTGCTGCCGAATTATTTTATTTGTCAGGTGAGCCGGTTTGGCACCCAATTGTACTCAAATAGACTCCATGATAAGATAACCCTCAGAATTGTTGCACCGGTCTTCCCAAGTTGGGTTTTTCCGAGGACGAGTTGTCCAAAAATAACGGTGTCACTTGTGTGTTTTCTATTTCTTTCAGCTGCTGATCTGTAGATGGTTGAGACTATATTGTGTATATTTCGATATTTATATGTATAAATAACTTGTTCATAATTAACAAGTAGGAGAAATACTCCAGAGAATACAGATAAAAGTTCTAACAAGTAATACTTCGAAATTTCAACACATTAGGCCACGGCTAGGCCAAAAATGGCCTTAAACCCTTTGCGCAAGGGCTTAGAGAGGAGGTTGAGGCCTCTAGGGCTCACAAGCTACCCTAAAGGGCCGAAAAGTGATGATGCAGGGGTTAAAAGGCTGACGTTGGGGCCATGGAGAGGTCGGATCCGGTCCCGGGAGGCCCAAAAACTGAAACCTTGTCTCGAAAAAAAATCTCTTTAGATCTGAATTTTGCCACAAAATCTTCAATGAATAACCCTGCAAAAATTTTCAAGAGACTAGATCTTACCCTCAAGGGCCTAGATCTAGCTCTTCAACTTGATCTCTTGATCCAACCTGCAAAAAATGAAAATAAAACACCAAATATATACAAAATACTTAAAACCCCAAAACCTAAGGTAAAAAAAGATAATTTACAAATTAGATTTACGAAATTATTTACAAGATCTACAAATATACAAGGGTTTTGAAAATTTTTAAATTTTGAGAAAAATATTTTTATGGCTTTTCTTTGATGAATGGCTAAAAATACTTTAGAAACCCCAATGTATACTATAGCCTTAGCGAAGATTAAATGCACCATACAAATATTTGGGATCCAAGCAACAATGGTTCCTGCCCAAGTTTGTGAAGTTGGAGGCCAAGGACTGAAGTACCTGCAAACACTGTATTTATCTCAAAAATAATCTGTTAAATCACATGGGGAATTAAACCACCTAATATTAGCTCAAAACTATCAATAGCATGATTTTATTTCTATCTAATAAAAAAAAACAGATCTTAAATATTCAACACAATATAGAGATGCTCGTAGTCAACACATACCACAAATCAATAAGCAAGAACACATTGAATTGCACCCCAAAGTCTTTATTATGATAGAAGAAATAGTTCCCAACAAGACAATAGCGTTACAAAGATGCTTCGACAGCGATTTTCTAGCCAAAGATCATTGTGCTAGAGACTCAAATGAATAATTTATAGAGTTATCCTCTGAGTGGAAAAATAATGGCTAGTTTCTTTGATCCTTGTCAAAATAATCTTGGTCATTGAAAAATATTTGATAATCTTTTAATCTTGGCCCTTGATTTTTTTTTATTTTTGAGGAATTTTCAAATTTATCATTTAATTCCATTTTTATTGGCTTAAAATTCATTATTTTGAGCTAATTTCCTCAAAAATTTGACTTTGACTTAATCACCTAGGTCCAAGCGTGTCCAAATTTTCTTGAAGTATACAATATTCCCATGGTGGAGGACCTTCTAAAAATTGATTCCTTTAAGACCCACGAATTTTTCCACTAGGAGAATTAATTTTCCTAAGACAACTTAATCTGGCTCTAATTAATTAATTTTCTTTCTTAGGATTTAATTTTATTTTACCAGAAAAATTAGTTAATTACTCATGAGGGGGTTTAATTATTTTTTCACTCTCTAATACATAAGATTTTACATATACAACCCTCAAAAGGGGAATACACATTTGGTTAAACCCTCAAGTCGCATATGTCATCTACGACATAAATATGATCTAGTAGACCAAGTGATTTGTAATAAAATAATTGAGCCAACTAGCTTAAATTATTCCCAAATCACTTTTACATCACACTCGACTAAAAACACGAGGACTCACTTAAGATTTCGACAATAAATTTCACCCTAGATTTGGGATTTAAGCTGGAGAGAAAAACTCTTCTGATTAGCCATGTTTAGAAACACGAGGAATCAGCAAGGTTAAAAAACCTCGTAGGATGAAATTCATCATCAAAATCATGGGCTTACCTAAGTTGTTACATATACTCAAGGTATTACTAGGATCATTTACATTACATAACTTGCAGAATGGGTTTAGAATGACATGTAGACTGCTGATAGATGACCCGATCTTGTTGAAAAAAAAATTGGCACTTCTGCTTCCTTGGAACTTTCACAAAATGTGTGCAACAAGACCAAAGAAAGTGACAAAATAATAAGAACTTAAAAATTTCCCATCCAGACATCCATCACATTCCTATTCTAGCCCAAGTACGCTTAACTGTAGAGTTCTCATGAGCCCTGATGCATTAATGTTGGTGCAATCCAAGTTGTTTAAGAAATAAAACTTAAAAGATAAAAAATAAATAAATAAATATATATATATTATATATATATATATATATATATATATATATATATATATCACAATGTAAAAATGGCTAAGAATAAGACACATAGCCTAAGAGAAATACTTCAAAAGAGAACAACATGAAAGGAATGAAACTATTTTTTATTGTATGCAAAATATAGCATAAGACTACTTTAGAAAAAAAGTTTTCTTTACTCCACGGTGAAGTCTCGTATTTATACTTTTTACGGGGTTTTTTAACCGAGAGCCATGCCACTCATTACATCTCAAATACCATGGGTAAATACAATGGTTTACGAAATCCACGGGAAAATATAATAAATTAATATACCACAGGTAAATATAATAAATTATAATACCATGGTTTACAAAATCCATGGGAAAACACCATGGGTGAGTATTATAATTAGGATGGTATAATTGAAATCATCGTGCGAATAGATTCTCACTTTAATATTTTGATTTATTTTATTTATTATCATGCATCATCCATGGTTTTAACAATAACTGATATAAAAGTAATTATTTTCCACCTAGATCAAAACAGCCACAGAGATATGCAGGGTACATGGCACTGATGACTGAGTTGATAGACTCAAAGCTTTCTTGTTACAAGGAGACAACCTTTCAATAGGTATGGCGAGATGCCATGGTGGAGGAGTATTCCTCTATCATGTCGAACGACGTTTGGGAGAAAGAACCAAGGTCGGAAGGAAAATGTGTGATTGGCTCACATTGGGTCTACAAAATTAAGGACAAAGCTAATGGGAGTGTGAAGAATTGCAAGGCTAGATTTGTGGCCAATGGATTCTCTTAGGTCGAACGTATAGACTACGATGAGACTTTTGAACCAATGGCCCAGTCGTCCATTAGAACCATATTGGCTCTAGCAGCACATATGGAATGGAAGGTCCACCAAATGGATGTGAAGACTGCATTCCTTAACAAATTTGTTGAGGAAGAGATTTATGTTGAGAACCCTGAGGGGTTTGAGACTTTGAATAGAGGTACGCATGTTTGTAGGCTGAAGAGAGCTCTTTATGGGCTCAAGTAGGCACTAAGAGTTAGGTATGCCAAGATAGACATCTACCTTCTTGAATTGGGCTTCACCAAGAGTGAAGTTGACCCTGATTTGTATTATATTGTGGTTGGGGGCCAACCTCTCATTCTTGTGTTATACATTGATGATATAATACTAACAAGGGTTGAGAAGCTCATCAGTGACTACAAGAGAGATCTTGCAAAGGAGGTTAAGATGAAGGATATAGGGTTGATGCACTATTTCCTTGGGATGGAGGTATGGAAAGGTCATGGGGAGATCTTCTTGGGACAAGATAGGTAAACGCAGAGATTCTCAAGAGGTTCCACAAGCAGGAGTGCAGGCCCATGACCATGCCTCTAGTCACAAACTGGAAAAAGGTGGACCCTACAAGAGCAATGAGTTGATTCCATGATTTACAAGCAAATTATTGGGTCATTGATGTATCTAGTGAACACATGACCCGACATTTGCTTTGTAGTGAACCAGTTGAGTTAGTTCATGGTTGATCCGACCAGAGTGCATTGGGTTGCTACCAAGCACATGTTAAGGTATCTCAGGGGCACAACAGATTATGGTTTGTTGTACAGGCAGGTTGATGGTGTCAGCATTCAAGGCTTCACAGATGCAAATTGGGCAAGGGGTTAAATCGACAGGAAGAGCACTTCTAGTTGTACCTTCAATGTTGGGTCAGAAGTTATTTCCTAGTTTAGCAAGAAGCACAAATTAGTGGGATTGATTTTAGCTGAGCTCAAGTACATGGTTGCCATCTTGGAAGCCTGCACGGCCATATGGTTGAGGAAACTACTTGTTGGATTGCTTAGTTAGAAGTTGGAGCCCACAATCATACACTATGACAATCGGAGTTGCATCAAGCTCTTTGAAAATCCAGTGTTTCATGACCTCTCCAAGCACAATGAAATCTAATACCACCATATCAGAGATTGTGTTCAGAGGGGTAAAGTCAAACTCCAATACGTCCCTATAGAGGAGAAGATAGTAGATATTTTGACTAAGGCATTGTCAAGGGGCAGATTTGCCTACTTTGGAGATAAATTGGTTGTAGTACAGAACATTTTCCTCTCTAAGAGGGAGTGTTGAATGGAGTTAGAGGAAGAAGGATTCAGCCAACGTTAGAGGTGCACTAAACTTAGCAGAGGGACCCACAGTCCACTAGTCTTGTGAATGTTTTGTGGGCCCTGTTACCCACCATTTTGTGGGTGATATCCCTAGGAGAAAAAATTTCTCCAGGTAGTCCTCAATTAGCAGCGAGCAGCCCCTTGCAGCCACCAACTAGCTTATTGTGCCATTTCTCCACCACCTAAGCCAACGATATGGTCCCTCACCCATCTGTCAGATCATATGTTTAAAGGTGGGCCTCCCAAACCTAAAGGTATGCCTTGTCATTTGGTGATTGAGTATTTTAGTTTACTTATCATGGAAACTCTTGGGAAATAATTAATAGGAGGTTTGGCGGAAAGAGTGGACTAGGTCTGTGCTCTTGTCCCCTAGGTCTCTTTTGGATGTTAACCTTGGACCCTAGTCCTGTGGGATCTCTTTTACTGACCTTTGAAATTTATGGATGGTACTACATGGGAAACCCTGATTTTGGTTGTGTGGTCCTGCTCCCTGATCCACATATATCACCTCCCTTTCGCACAATTATAATCCCATTCATCACTCCTCCCATCTGGTTCCACATTCCTCCACTGGGTCCACAAAGGGTTGCCAGATCAGGAGGTAACTCCACGAATAAACTTGTGTTTTGCATTAAGATTGAAAATGAATATATACATGGAGAGGGAGTGTTGCACAAAAAGTTGTCACCTTGGCATTCTACAATCTGTATGAGTCCATTGTCACTCATACTTTCCTCCTTTGCAAGTCTTAAGCCTCAGTTCCTCATATCAAGTCTTGAAAATAAGAGAAAGCCCTTAAAAGTCTCTAAAACTCTAGTTCCACACTTTCTCTTAGCATTACATGCGGTCCCGCACCTAATGGTCATGTTCCCTGCGCACCTGACCGCTCTGTCTCTATGTTATGGGTGCGGACCTCTGTAAAAGTTAAAAAGGCGCAAGTATATTCTTTAAAACTCACTTTGAGTCATTTCTAGAAGCTTCTGGAAGGAATCTTGAGGTGGCAAATTCGCTCCCTTAATGTTCATGCATCCCATACCTTGAGGAGCTAACCCCTTGATGTGAGGAGCTTATCCCTTTGAAGAAAGACTCTATCCTTTCATAGGTGGACCTGTAACCTCCTTCCTTTGCACTATAAATGAAGCATTGGGCTGGTTACTGGAGAGGTTAAAAGCTGAATATTTTTGAGGTGAAATGCTGCTGGAACTTAGTCTTCCTAACTAAACTCTTGTGAGGAGAGATTACATACCTCTTTGATCTCATTTGGAAGGGTGTGAGGCTTGTCAAAGTAAAGGAAATTCCTGTTTCGGACTCTGGGAAGAGCTTGTACAACATCAAGGCTGAAAAGGTTGTAAAGTTCTTCTATTTCAAGTTAATACAAATAAGTTTGCTTTTCTCAATAAGCTGCGTTTTATGGTTTATTTTATGGATTCCTTGATCACCATAATAAACATGATTTATGATATTAGCTATGCAGGTGTTATTTGATGTGTGCTTGTTTGTGATTACAGGTTCTCAAAAGGAAACTCTTTCGGACAGTTGAAGGACGGCTGCTACAAACTAGCGTTGGACTTAAGGTAGGGCCTAAACACTTCTATAGTTTTTGTTATGAATCGTATATGTTTAGAGAAAGATAGATTTGCTTGTCCTACTTGTTGCTAGATATCTTTTGATACTAGGGAGATCGGCCTTGTCTGCAAGATCGATTTATTCGGCCAACAAATTGGCGACTCCACTAGGGAATTGAATTTGTTTTTTTGGTTTTCCTTTGTCTTTGACTTGAGTAAACTTGTTCTAGTTTCTGGTTTTTGCTTGATGTGTGTGGGATTGGGTAGTTTTTATGATTTGGATTATTTTTTGTTTTTTCGAAGTTTTCAACAGAACCGCACTTTCTTGTTATAGACAGTGCGAGCATCTTCGCACTTTTCCTTTAGTACACAGAGCGGTACCGCATCTGGTCCTACTGGAAGCCTGTAGACCCTTTGAAATTTTTGAAAAAACTTAAAATGTTTTCTTCCAATTAAGTTTAGGTTTCATTTACAACTTTTAGTGTCTACCCAGATCTGCATATATTCTGTCAAAAATCTCTTGTGAATGAGCTCCATTGGTATTTTTTGTTTTAGATGATTTTCTAGAAGTTTTGCATGCCTGGAGTGGTTTTCACTTGGTCTCTGTAGTGACTCAAAGATCAAAAGCCTAAGAAACCTTACATTACCCTGGTATCTTTTTGTCTTCTTGATGAGTCTCACTGGTTTGTAAAATTTGTCCTTGCTGAGAAATAGATTTCGTTTTCTCTTTGCAAATCTTTGAAAGAACTTGGTTGTGAGTTTTGAATTTCATTTTTAAAAAAGAAAACATATATGAATATTTTTTTATTGATTTGTTATTCTGAACGAATTAATCCTTGGTTCACTGAACAACTAAGTAAAACGTCCTCAAAAAGAATTGAAGCTTTTATTTCAATTAGGCTTTAAGAAGTTTTTAGATCTCAAGATTAGTTTTGTAGTTTTGAGTGTTTTCTAGCAATTGTAGATCTCTTTTGAAAGAAATTGTTTTTTGTAGTTTTGAGTGTTGATAAGGAAAGAGATTTATTGTGAGCATAATTAGTAGTCTCGTTTTGAGTTCTTATTGAAAAAGACAAAAAGGTTTTCTTTTCATTAACATGTTGAAAGAAAGATTTGTCTCTCAAATAATTGCATTCTCAAACACTTTCTTTTTGCTAGAAATTCATTGAAAGAAAAATGAATTGTTTATCATTTTAGGTGCATTTTTTTTAGTGTTTTTGGAGTCGAGTCTTCACACCATCAAAGTTTCATTTCCATACCTATTGACTTAAGGAACAACCTATAAAAGTAACGCTTAATTAAAATTGATCTAGCAATCTTTTTTATTTCTAGGGCTCTTATCACCAATATAGCTTAGGCTAGTATCTTGGAGTAGAAAATAATTAACTCTCCAAGATAGTTAAAACAAACAAGCAGCTATATCTTGCGGCAGGAAATAAATCCAATTGTAATTGATATAATCTGGGAAGCTTCTCTTAAAGGATTCAAACACGAGATCATGTCCGAACCTTTGAGACAATCAAGTCTGTTTCATTGGGAAAGATAGAAGATTTGCGCATATTATTTACGGTAAACCTCAGATTAACCATTGTCGAGGAGCCTGGGGTCACTTGTTGGTAAACCTTGGATTAATCATGTCGAGGAGCCTTCAAGGGGATTGAGCTTTGTTACTCTACCCTTACGCGTAGATCGGATCGTAGACTGTTTCCCCAGTTGTATTTGTTGCTCTTGGTAACCTTACTGTCCATAAACTTAAGATTATTTCCTAAGGTGACGGTGAAGGACAGGTCTCACTGTACCTGGAGCAGATGTCGACCAGACTCACTTGGACTCTCTAAGGGGTTCTCTTCACTCAAGATGGTTTTGTGAAGAAATTTGTGCCAGTCTGTTTCATTAAGCAGGTTGTCGGGGTAACTGTTCCAACCGCCCTTTCTGTATTATATTCTACGATGTTGGATTTCATCAACAACTAGTGTTTTTAATACGGGAAGTTACTGTTTGTGTGTGGTTTGAACTCTTAGACTTTTTAGGCGTGTGATTCAATTGTTTGTTTCTTTAAAGACTTTAGGTGGTTTTATTGAAATTTTTCTTTGTTTGCATGTGGGTAATTAAATATTTAATTGTGGCTGAATTACCAAGGCAATCTCGTAGACTTCGGGGGCAACCTCCCGAGTATACACCAAGCCAGCTTGAAGAGCTACGAGCTCTTGTATCACCTAGTGACAGTAGAGTTGGGTCACCAGAAGCCGGAGAGTCTTCCTTAATTGTTCATCCTGATTATCAAGTACAGACAACAGACTATATTTCTGAGCCAATTTCACTTTCCGAAGTTACTGGTAGTTTTTCTCCTACTAGTGAATTAGCTGAAGAACCTGAAATTTCTGAGCCTAAAACTGAACCTGCTCCTACTCCATCTTCAGGATTTGCTTCTCCAACTTCTAGTGGTCTTAGTTCACCCAAGGTAGGCAATATCATTACCCAAAATCTTCCTTCTGGACTCATTTCTATTGAAGAACTTTTTAGTCCGGACAAAGATATAACTCTCCCTGAAAATCAACCAACTTTAGAACTTAGGGAGCGTGAATCAATTTTCTACATTCCTTTTAGGAGTGACGCTTGGTACAGATCATTGACGATTTTTTTAGAAAACCCAGGCCTTAGTTTTTCACCACCTCGAATTCCTTTTCATCCTACGCCCAAAGGTTATTATCCTCCTTTGAATATGACGAGATGGTCATCTATATTTTCCCAAACACTGGAAACATTTTTATATGGCGGTCCTTTTGTTCCTTCGGGGTACCAGTCACTCACTGGTACTTTTTCAGAAGCATCTCCTCAACCAATTGAACATGAGATATCAACTGGTAATAACGGAACTCTCAACTGTTGAGCATAGAAGAAATTCTTATGACTTATGATGTCTGGTACTATTCCAAATCCACAACCTCAAGGTAGTCGGTTACCGCCTAGGGGGAAACCTCAAGGATAGTACATACCTTCGAAACAATACATACCTCAAGGTCAACCCCAGTTCCAATATATACCTCAAGGTCAACCCCAGTTTCAGTACATGCCTCAAGGTCATCAACCTCAAGGTGAATACTCAAATCAAGGTTTCCAACCACCTTCTGGTCAACCATTTGTACAAGGAGCTGGAAATGTACCATTTAATTATCAGCCCTATGCTCAACCCGGTTATGGTCCTCCATATGCTCAACCTTTTATGGGTCCATACCCTGGAATGAACATGGTGTGGGATTCATCTCAAACTCAACAGACTTTGCAACCTAATGTCCAGTTCTCAAGTCAACCTGGACAACCTTTGGTTTCTGGTCCAACCCAACAACCTGTCCAACCTACTGTTGAAACTTCTGCACCTGGTGTAGTTCATCAGTCTGGACCTAATTCACCTCGAACTCCGCCTCAAACTGCTACTGCAATTACTGCAGCTTCTGTTCAATCTACCCCACCTACTTCTGGAGTATCGGCAGCTCCGGTTTCTACTATTCCTGCATCAGTGCAAATTCCTCAAGCCTCTTTACCACGGTCAGGACCTACAGTTCAGAGTTTGGTCCAGATGCCTGTAGGACAGCCTGGCCCAAGTACAGTTGTCACAAGTCAACCGCAATTTACTTATCAATTGTACCAGGGACAGTATCAATTCGGTCCTACCGTACAAAACCCAGCTTATCAGTATCAATCGTACCCTATCTATATGTTAAAATTGGTAACCAGGGCAAAACTTCAAGTGGGTCATCTTATTCATGGCTAATAATATTTTTATTAGATTCCTCTCGTCGAGAGGTGTAGGATTGATATAAAGATCATCCGATTCCGATAAGTATTCATGGAGATATGAATTTATTTTAATTATGGAATTATTATCAAGACGACCTACAACTTGTA